>CM021108.1:43214647-43497890 GCA_007115665.2 Sequoiadendron giganteum
GGAATAACATCACACAAAATTTCATCATGCTAATCACCTATCTTAAACCTTACCAAGCATTGTTCATTCACCAAAACCTTAGGGTCATCCTACAACCAAGCGATTTTGTATGGATGTGGCTGTCTTCTCCTATCCAACTCTAACTTGTTCACCATTTCTTTAGAAACAAGATTATTTGTACTACCACCATCAATAATCACATTTCAAACTTTACCTTCACACTTAGATCGAGTGCAAAATAGTTTCTTTCTTTGATCCGTTTCCTTCTCCTCATTCAGCAACAAGGGACTCGCCCTTTCAACATCTTCAAAATGTGAAAATTGAGCATCTTCATCTATATGGGCAGCTCGAGAATTACCTTCCGGTCTTCTGCTCATCCTTCCTTGATGTTGAGGACACTCAAAGGCTCTATGTCCTTCGCATTGAAAATAGGTTCCATGAAAGCCTCCTCTTCTCGGTCTTGTGCATTCCGCACACATGCCCCACTTGGATTAGGGACCCCCTCTTCTTTTTGCTTTGCCTTTTTTTGTTGAGTCGATTCACGCTTTCCTTTTTGCTCCCAGTTTTGGACCTAATTGATCAAAGTGTCTTCAAAATTGATAAATCTTACCATGTCTAGACCACTTGTCAAGGTTTCATGAAGTTTGGGGAAATTGTAAAAAGTTCCTTGCGGGTTGTCCTTATGCCGAGGCCGGGCCTCCCTTTGCCGTTTGCGAGAATCTCTTTGTGGGTCGCCATAAGCAAGATGCCACCCTCACAGCACCATTTTTATTGGCATCCTCCCTTTGATTTTTGCATGGCCTTCAACTCATTGGCATGCACACCACATTTTTTCGCATGTCCTCGCTCACAATTTTCAAAATACCTGCATTCAATGCTTCACATTAATGGCACTAGAGTTTATAAATAGTGTATTCAACGACTCATTTTCTCACCCTTGTGCATTTGAGAGATTGAAAATCTTTGTCGAGTTGTTGCAAAAATGAGTGATTCAAGGATTGAAGCAGTCACCCTCTTCTCTCATTCACGTGATCTCGGGTAAGGGTAATTACCATTTGCGCTTGTGTGCCTTTTGAATTTTCTAGAAATTATGCATGATTAAGGTTTCCAAAGTGATTAGATCTAGGGATGGTTTGAGTGGTAAAATTCATAGTAGGGTTTTGAAGTAAACATGACTAAACTGAATTCTACGACATCATGATTGCATTTTGAAGAGATTCATGACTAAAATAAACACTGTCGTACTCAAAATTAAAAACCCTACAACCCTAAAAATTCCCAAGGTTTTATTGCGGGATTACGTTCGTGGGATGTCACCTTTAAAATGTCATCCTAATGGCATAAGCAAGCATGGCATCCACTCCCTTCACTCCCGCAGGCAAAACTTGGAATCATCAAATTTTCCAAAAGAAGTCTAACATTGGAACCCTCTGTGGAAGCTCCCTTGCAGGATGTCATTGGCGGGAAGCTGTAGAACCTAAGTCATTTTCAATGGAAAAACTTAACTGGCTTCTCGGCCAAGGGCTTCCACATGAACTATTCCTACAAACATCAAAATCGAAAACCTCAAAATGACGAAGTCCTCAAACCTTTGTGGATTCTCTTCTACAGGATGCCATAGGCGGGAAGTAGTGGGATACAAGTCATTTTCAACGGAAAAACTTAGATGGATTTCCAAATGATGGCTTTCTCATTCACATTTCCCGCAAGACTTCAAAATGAGCATTACCAACAAATATTTAACATGAAGCCTTGTTGATGTAAGCATTGATTTCAATGCCTCCACATTAACCCTATGAATGTGAAATGGAAAATTCTAAGTGTTTTCTCATATGCGAGTTTTAAGCCGCATGATGCCGCTTGCAGGTTGTCATTCATCCCGATCCATTTTCAATGGGATAAACCTTCACAACATCTAAATGGGTGGCTTCCACACAAGTTTTTTCCACATCATCCAAATAGGCCCTAAAATTGTGAAAATTGATTACCCACATGCCAGATTAACCTTTGAGGAGTGAATTTTAAAATGACTAAGTGCATAAAATGATTGTAGGTTTTAAGCCACAGGATGTTGTTTGTGGGTTTTCATGACCCTCAATCCATTTTCAATGGCTTAACATTTAATGGCATTTGCATGCATGACATCCACATGCCAACTTTTCGCACTTTACAGAATGACAAAATTTCCAAGTGTGGTGACCTAACACAACTCCAATTATGTTTCTCACGTGATAAAATAGCCTGGCCCAAAATTTGGTAAGTCAAAACTAGGCACAAATATTGAAATGCAGGAAGCTTCTCATGGGATGTTGTCATCCACAAGCCATTCTTTCTGGCATAAACTTTAATGGCTTCCACACCAGTGGCTTTCACATTGAGTTTTTATGCAAAATCCGAGGAGGCAAGTTTGACCAAGTATGATGATCCTAAGTGTTTCAATTTACATTTTCCACATGACTTAATGAATTCACACCAACATAACTTGATGTTATGTCATTGTGGAAATATCACCGTGGGATTCCATTTGCAGAATTCCATTGCACCAGCACCACTGCCAACGACTTCCACATTGATAGCATCCGCAAGGCAGAAACTCTCATTTTCTGGCTTGCAAAACTACAAAACCCGCAAAGGGTTAGGAAATGCCAAGAATTAATGGATTTATTGATTCTTCTTAGATTTATGGATGCATTCATCAATTTTTATCCCTCCTTAACTTGTCAGGATATTTATTATGCATTTTTTGAGCAAAATTTACGGAACAAGCTGAAAAGACCAAGGCTAAGAAGAGCACAAGGGCTATGAAGGGGGAAAAGGATAAATCCAAAATGATGTATGAATTCTACGAAGTTGAGTGCACCTCAAGGATCGTCTCACAATGAGACAAGGTGACAGACTTGGGTCATATAAATATTGATGAATTCAAACAATGCGTCCTAGTCAGCTCGAAGACCGAAGAAGCATGGAAATTAAAGAAAAGTGGAATTGCTAAGGCAACGGGGTTTCCTCCAACTTTGATTAGCCCATAATTGATCTTTGGATGTAGAGAATGCTATCATCAGCCAATAAGGAGAATAGTCACTATAGATGGGAGAGTATTGGATGACTTGACTATTATGTCAATCAGATGAACATTTGGGATCCCTTTGTTTGACAAAATGGTGGATGCTAAGAAGGAATATGCACAGAACGTATGGAAAGTAGATTTCGCAGGATGTAAGAAAACGATAAGCCAGACATGAATGATCAATCGTTGCCTGAGTGCAAAAATGTTTCCCTCAAAATCTTTATCGGAGTGACTTCATGGAAGAAGTCAATGACCTTGTAACACTTCTGAGCAAAGTGATGGGACTCCCAACTTCCTCTCTCTTTAAAGAATGGATGTGGTACTTTGTAGAGGATATCCTCAGGGGTGACACAAAGTTTCATTCGGCCAAGATGATAAGTGACAATATACATAATCAACTTGTTGCACTAGAGAAAACCAAAGAGTTCTACATGACCTCTTACATTGTGTAGTCAATTTTCCTTACAAGGGGTTGACTTGTGTAGGTGAACTTGGGACAAAGAAAGGACAAACCCCCATTTATGATTGTTACCCGCAGCTACAATATAGGAATTATAAGAAGGGTTACAGGCGGATAAATGATGATTTTATCATGCATATATTGCGAACCTTGCCAAATGACTACAGTAAAAGTTTGTCCCACTATGCGAAAGTATTGATCAAGAATTTTGGGTACTGATTTATCCAATTCCCCAAATTTAATTACATAAGGGTTGAAGGATTCCCAGGATTCTCATATCGTTTTCCAAGGTATCCCAGTGATAGAATAATCCCGCTATAGATTACTCAAAAATTGTAGGCTTCACATTCACTACTACAGGAAAAGCACCACGCAGGGGTCCCATATACCATTGTCTTTGGTCAAGGAATGTATTCGTGCCCCGCTGCCCCTTGTACAAAATATTCATAAAAATAAATTGCAAAGTACAACCTTGAGTTGCATATTGAGCAAGGATGCCTGGACCCTTGGAGAGAATTGAAGAAATAGGTTGGGAGGAAAAATGCTCACAAGGCCCTCATTGAAGAATTTTTGGAAAATTGTGATGATGATCATGAAGTCCAAAGGCAACATTATATGCGAATGACTACAAATTTTATAAAATCTATTGATTTATTTCTTGTTCTTGACCAAGTGATCGAAGATGACAACACTCTTGATGAAGGATATAATGTTGTTGCCAAGGTACCCGTGCCAGTAATTGATTGGACTGAGCTAGAAATTACAAATTTAGACACAATTATGTGCCTAATCAAGCAACAGACAAAAAGGTGGTTAGATAATCAAGTGGCTCAATTACAATGACAAGTCATTGAGCTAACATATGGAGAATTGGGGGATGAAATAGAAAGTGAAATGAAAAGTAGAGCCGAGGATGATTCTTCGGGAGAAGCCCCAAAGTCTCCACCAGTCACCTGGTCGAGGAAAAGGAAGGATACACTAGAACAATACCCTAAGGAAAAGGTATTCTCCAAATATCCATTAGAAGAGCAAAGGTTGCCCAAAAAGTCTAAGAAGATAGGAACCTTTGTTCCTGATATGCCAACCATACAAGAGGAATCCTCGTGCCCGAAGGAGGAAGCAAGAACACAATCACCTCACCTACCACTTCCCCACTTCCATTTTCTACCATTGCACCATCTCCTTCTACTCCACCACCACCACTGCCCGTATCATCTTTGCCCACTGTGAACATCTCAGTTCACCTTACCTCTGCTTCTCCGAATGCTTCCATGGTCGTAGTTAACTCTTCCTTGTCAAAATATTCTCCCTTATCCTCTTTGTTGCTCCCACCTTCACAACCAACCTTCTCCTCCCTACCACCTTCCATTTCCACCATCCCTATGACACCCATCACATTACCTGAAACATTTATTTCTTACTTATAAAACATGCCTTTACAATTTTCAGAGACCATATCGACTCCTAAGGCCAAATTTTTCATGGCCCAAATAGTTGCATCATTACTTGTCCCTCCACCTTCTACTGAACCACCAAAAATGGAGGCAACCATGCATATATGTGAAGAAATGGAAAGGAGCAAGGGGCAGCTTAAGGAAACAATTGATACTATTGAAGAACCCACGAATTCAGATTGTGATGATTACTATGAGCATGTTGATGATGGCCTAAAAAATTGTTGGTCTGGATGAAGTTGTCTCAGATGAGGAAAGGCAACAAACGTCCAAAGATGGGGATTTAAGTGGATTTGACAAGTATTAAGATGTAGAGACATCTAACAGAGAGCGGGAAGATGAGAAAAATAAGGAGCATGATGTCAAAGAAGAAAGTCCTGAAGAACACCACTCCAAAGAGGAAGGGAATGATCTGGAGGTCAACATGGAAGAGCAAGAACAGAATGTTAAAGAAGATGATAATTCTCAAGAAGCCGACCAAGATGAGGGCCAACAAAATGAAGAAATGCATTTGGAAGAAGAGGAAGGCGAAAAGGGTGTTGATAAAAGAGATGTTGAACTCCCTCAGGAGATAAGAATTGAGCATGATGAGGCCAAGAAAGAAACACAAGAGGAATAAAATATTGATGAAAGAAATGTAGAGCTCATTGGGCCCGATAAAGGGAAGGTAGAAATGCAAGAAGAAGGGAAAAATGAAGAAGAGAAGAACACTGAAGACACCCCTAGGAATGAGAGGAAGAGCTTCTAAAAGATCAACATACAAAAAATGAATTGAACACTACACATATTGATTAGCAAATAGAAATCCCTTCATGGCTAGAGCAACAACTAAAAACCAAAGCTCCAGTGCTCCAAGACCCAAAGGATTGCCTAGAGGCCATATTAGCATGAGCCCAAATCAAGACACAAGAAAAGAAGAAACCTAAGGTTAAATCCCATATTACTAGTGTCACGTCGAGATCCTGTATCCTCCAAGTGGCGACCTCGACAACAAACAAGGATGCAAGGATTATTCAGGAAAAAGATTACCAAATGACCTCCATCAATCTTGGCCCCGCTTCCAGAGCACAAAAGACAAATGAATTTTAGGGCTCGGTCACCACCATCCTGAGTCAAATGGATAAGCACCAAGCTATGAAGGTGGAGTTGAAGGAACAAGTAGCAAAATTTCCCACTTTCATATAGCAATGGGCAACCTTTGGGGAGTAAATCTCGACGGAATCACTGGCACCCACAATTTTGTCCAAAGAGGAAATTAGTAAAATGGAAAAGATGAGAGCATGGACCAATTCTACCTCAGACTGGTTCAAGAGGTTGATTAACATGGGCAACAAAGCTATTCGTTATGGGGTTAAAATGCACAATCTTTTTTTGATTTTGAAAAGTGAAATTGAAAAGGAGGCGAAGGGATGCAAGGAATTTCCTAACTTATACAACATGACATGCCCCAAGTTGAAGTGTATCCTAAAGCTATCTATAGAGGTTTGGGAGCAGTAATTGGTTCTACCTAAAGAGGATCACTAGTTGCTTGAGGCCTAGTTATTCAATTTTGAATTCAAAAAAGGATTTTTGGAAAAGTCAATGGGTGAGTTGGACACTATTTTTTCCCATGTCATTGAAAATTTATTTGAATGCGATGAGATCTTGGAATTGCTAACAAGAGGTAAAATGCTAGCTCAAGAATTAGATGGTGAGTTGGTGAAACATGAATTCTAGGAGAGGATGAATCAAGGGACCAGTGACATTTTTTCTATGGGTTTTATGGAATTTTTTGCGCGGGGCTTTCACTCATTTAGAACAAATAATTCATGTAGGCTATTAGTGTGTGAAGAAAAATTCAAAACTAATGGAAGAATTCAAGATGTTCGCCTTCAATATCAACAAGTCTGACTTCCCAAAGCATGCTAAGCTCCTGGCAATTATAAAGAAATTTGTCCAATATGCTATGGTGCAAAAGGATGCTAGAAATGTTATAATAGAAGATAAATATTTATAGTTTCTAGCTACATGAAAAAAGTAGCTAAAAGATAAAATTAGCTACAAGATGAAATCAGCTACAAGACAAAGTAGCTGAAAGACAAAATTAGCTACAAGACAAAATTAGCTAGAAGACAAAATAGCTACAAGACAAAGTTGGCTAGAAGACAAAATAGACTAAAGACAAAGTAGCTGACAATTTTATATTGGGAAATATTGTATTTGTATTGGACAATGTGTAAACCCTAAGTTGTAGTAAATCTAGGCCATTCAATGTAAATCTATCTTGGTTATTCATTTGGGGTTTTTGAAAACTATGAATAGGGGCTTTCCCCTCATTTTCAAAGAGAGATGAGTTGTATAAAGACATTTTGAAGCAATATATAAGAAAACATTAAAGTTTGGTGGTTTCTTTGAGTTTTCTCTTAAAGTTTGCATGATTCAGCCTCCATAGTTTATTTCATCTTAGTCTATTTACTATTTAGTTCTATTTCCAACTTGTTAGTTTCTGAACAACTTTAATGGTGTCTCTGTGTTATGGTATTTGATGCACTTCCAACTTATGCTTTTGGTATTCTATTGATGATAGATTATGTGTAAAGCTAGTTTAAGATTATTTATTGACAACACTTAAGTTCAACTGTGTATGTAGATGCTTTATGTATTCATATTACAATTTGAAAATTTGAAGTTAACCTTAGAAGATGGCACTGGTTTTGTGATACTGCAAAACATTCTTGGTTAAGAAAAACTTGGTTTTTTGGAGTCTGTATATTGTAATAATTTCCATATTTGTTGTTGTTCATAATTATTAGAATCATAATAACTCTCTAAACCTTAAATCTTTTGACATTTCTTTTAAATCTGAGTTAAACTTAGGATTTTGACATCATAATAAAGATATATCTGACGAACAAAGTAAGTTTCAAACTATTGTTCTAAATTTTCTGATATAGTACACCATTTTCTAGATTTCTAAAACTTAATTATAGATCTATGAAATTTTAGCTTTGTGAACCATAAAGGCCCTTTGTGATTATCAACAGATCACACATTGTAACTAAGCTATTTATGCACCATTAAGACCTGACACTCGAGAGACCTTGGGGTATTATCTGACTTGTTTGCACATTAATACCTTTCAAGAGAGATAGGACACTTGTGTTTTATCTGTGTTGTTGTAGTGCTAAAACACCCATCAATAGAACAAGTGCTATAAGGAGGGCATTTAGATGAAGCTAGATCAAATCGGGTTATCCTCTCCATAGAGGTTTTATAGAGTTACCAGCTCTACACCAGATAAATGTGAGTTCCAAGAATGAAATACCCCTACTAGGGATAGAAGAGCCAAGAAAGAGGAAGCTTCAACATCAACACCACCTACCCAACCTCCATCCCCTTCGTCCCCTTCATCTTTCCCTCATATCAACTACTTCTTCATTTATCAGCCACCCTTAGACTGCTATATTTTATCCATAGATTGCTACAACTCGTCCATTACCACTCCCACCTCCACAAATGACTTGGCTTGCCAAAAATCCATCACCATTACCCTTTAATGACTACCATGATATGTCCAAAAACCCTAAAAAAAATTGCTCCAAATTTTACACAAACGATCCCCAAAGGACAGCTGAAGAACACATCAAAATTTTCTAAACTACCCTCAAGGATAGACAGATCGAATATGAGGAAATTTCTTGTAGGCTCTTCCCGTATTCAATGGGAGAAGAAGCATTTTACTTGTATATCAATTTTCCAACGGGATCGATCACCACATGGGATCACATGAAAGACATCTTCCCGCAGAAATTTAAAATTCCAATCAGCCCCACAGACTTGTACTAGTAGTTCATGTCCATTAGGAGGGAAGTTAATGAACCCATAAGTTCCTTTAACAACAGGTTTCACCAAGCCTATACAAGGTTGCAACCTCCCTATGTGGTCGATGATTCCTCTTCCAAAGAAATATACTATGCTACTTTAGATAATCTCACCTTAGCCTTAGTCAAAAGAATGCATCAACCTCCTACAACTTTAGTAGATGCATATGCAGAAGCAATCAAGGCAAGCATGAACTTGGGACAACACTTGGCAGGTCCACTACCTTCACTGGGACCTATCACCAATCCTAGACAAATCCATGGACTTAGTCACACTTTAGCTAACCAAACTCCATTAATGAACCATATTCCTCAACTGCCCATTGTGCCTCATCCAAGACCCCCACTGAACCAAGCCCCACCAATACCAAGTTATCTACAAAATCTAAATCAGAAAAATTATTCTCTACAATCCAACATACCTTCATACTTGCAAAACTCTGAAGTTGCACCTACTCAATAGAATTTATGTACAACACACCCTGTCTTTCTTTAAAATTTTGTGCCAACACAGGGTAATTTGGACAAGGAACTAATCGATGAGTTAGTTGAATAGGTAAAGATGTTAACTACTAAGGTCACTCACTTGAGGAACTAGAACAACCAGTTGCAAGCTTCGCAAAGAAGTATTCAAGCTAACTATCATTGAGACAACCATGATTTGGGCCCAACCTTTGGATAGAGTTGTGAACGAGGTCATAATTTAGGGCAAAGCTTTGAAAGAATGCAGCCCCAAAGGTAGAAGCGAACATGGAATACCAGGCCTAATAATGGAGGGGTTTTGATGCCATTGGAACCACCCAACAGTTTAGATAAATTGACAAGTGGAGTGTACCTAGTTGAAGCAACTTTGTCAAGATGGTGCAGAATTCACCAGATTAGCAAACATTCAAAGCTTGAGTGCCCAGAATTTTAGACTTCTGCTGCAATTTTCTAGGTGGAAGTATAGAACGCTACTGATAATTTAGGGTGCAAAGAAATAGTGCCTTCAAAACCATATGATTCGGTCTTGGTTGTCAATCAGGCACTCTTCCCTCAAGGTGACAAGAATGAACAAGAAAAGGAGTTTGCAAAAAAGGATGGTAGAAAAAATGAAGTATGTAACAAAGGAAATTTATCCCGGACATTTGATTTTGTTGATAATGGTCCTATAGATGAAGAGGAATGACATGAAGAAGAGGTCCACATATTTCATCAACGTTCAAAACTGTATAATTTGAGGAACATACAGGTTGGGGGTCCATTTATGACTTCCATACCACCAAGAAATTTCAACATATTTCCTTATATGAATGCAAGTAATAACCCATATTATCCTAAGATGCCTACTCAATACTTCAATAGGAGCAAGTATTCTAATCCCACCAGAGAGCCACAGCCTGAGTCCACCAGAATTAATCCGTACAAACTAGATGTGGAGTAGATGGGAGAATATGTGGCAGAGGAACTAAAGAAGGTGAAAGTGAGCCTATCCACCTTTGAATTATTAAGGGTGCCCATAGTTTGGAATGCCTACTTTAGATCACTAAATGTGATTGCATTATCAAAACCATCACAAGATGCAGCAGGAGAAAGGGTCACATCTGACACAACCGTCAATGAACTGGTAATCAAATAGATTGCGGGGAAAAAGCTAGATCAACAATCAGCTAAGATTCTAGACAAGCAATCAACCAAGGAGCAAAACCAACCATTAGCAAAGGATAAAGGTGGAGAAAAGGACAAAGATCAAGTTTCGCAAGTTGACATTTCAACAAGCCTCTTCCAAGGAAGGCCAGAGACCCCTCCTTTCTTTCTAATTATCTGAGTGTTCAAAAAAAAATTGCAAAACTATTTATTGGATTTTGGGGCCTCAACAAACGTCATTGCATTTGTAGTGTGCAAAGCACTAGGCATAAATCCTACCCCATCCAAACATAAGGTAACTCAATTGGATAAGACTAAGTTTAATGTGGTAGGAGAGTTGAATAGAATCCCAATGCAGGTTGCTTCATATCCAAGAGTGCAGTAGATCATTCACATCCAAGTAGCAGACATCCCCGATACCTATGGTATGATCCTTGGAAGAGACTTCACCTAGGCTCTCAATGGGTACACTTCAACTGATTCACATATGTGGCTACCTTGGAAAGGGTTGCCCAATCAGATCTGGATTGAACGTGAGCCAATTATGAGATTTAAGATAACTGAATACAACAATTCATTAAATGAGATGTTGTTTGCAGAAACAAAACTTGGGAATTATGTCTCAGTTACATATGAGGGTGAATAAGAGGAAGTAGAAGAAGTTCTTATGTTGCATCATGCACCTACAGACTTGACTAACCTTCCAAACAGTATTGAAGTAACAATTGAATATGATAATGAATATTTTCAAGATGAGGGAAATCTTGGATTGTTCGATAGTTTCCAGGAGTTTATGAAGAAGTCTGTACATGATCAAATCGATTTGGGAGTGAGGATGGATTTCAAAGAATCGATGCTACCCAATTGGTGAGAAATACATGATGCATCTCACTCTGAGTTTGAGTGTTGCCTTTTTCAAATAGTTGTAGCTCAAATTAAAAGGTGATTTACTTCAGTAGGAACTCAGGTAGGAGGATCACAAGCCCAAAACTAGTCAGATTCCTAACAACAAGACGATACCAAATTGAACTCGCCACCAAGGAGCAAAGTATATTTTCCAGTTCCAAGAATTGACACCCTCCCAAGTTTTGGACATTATGCTTTGATGGATCTAAATCAAAGCAGGGAGTGGGAGTGGGAGCTGGCTTCGAGTTGATCAGTCCCTCAGGTAAGACATTTTTTGCTACACACAGATTACAATTCTACTGTACAAATAATGTAGTAGAGTATGAGGCACTAGTGCATGGGTCATTGATGGCATTGAAAAGAAGGGTTAAAGTATTACAAGTGTTTGGGGATTCAGATTTAGTAGTCAAGCAGGTTAGAAAATTGTACTCATGTCATCATCGAAGACTGGCTAACTATAGGCATAGAGTGTGGGACCTAATAGAGGGATTTGATGCGTTCAATATCTAGTTAATTCCCCAAGGTAAAAACCAAGATATTGATGCATTAGCACAAGAAGTCAACACCCTGTAGTCCTTGTCATTAATTGGCCTGAAGAAATTCATAATAGAGCTCACCCCTACTCTATCTGTGTTGGATAATGTGACCAATTTCCAAGTTTTCAAGGATGACAAGTATATCTTGGACTTTGTCACTAGCTCTGATGTGTTTGCCTCTCAGATCATAGACAAAGTAGATCTTGAGGAGGCATAGCTTGATGTGGAGGGTGTCATTAATTTAAAGACCAATACAATACCCAGAGGTATGGTACAATTAGAGAGAATCTTCGACTTTGACCATATAAGGGATCAAAATCAACAAGCTAAAAAGGACTCCATAGACAACCAATGTGATATGCAAATTTTGGGTACCAGAGAAAATGTCAAAAATGTTTTTATTGGCAAGGTTTACACTTCGGAAGAAAGAAAAGGGATAATTAAGGAATTGCACACATACCATGACATTGTAGCTTAGGGTTATGAGGACCTTAAGATGTATGATACATTAATCATCACTCACACTATTCCCCTTAAATTGGATGTGAAGCCCTTCAGGTAGCGCCAATGACTGATTAATGCACTAGTATAACCTATCATTCTCAAAGAAGTGAAGAATTTTTTGTCCACATGTATCATCTTCCTTGTTAGACACTCCACTTGGGTGGAAAATTTGGTTCCAATTCAAAAGAAAAATGGTGAAATCTAGCTGTGCGTAGATTTCAGAAATCTAAATTGTGCCTCGGAAAGGACAACTATCTGGTGCCATCCCTAGATGAGGTATTGCATATCATCAATGGCTCGCAGGTGATTTCCTTCCTCGATGGGTACTCGGGCTACAACCAGGTGATGGTGTAGTATGAGGATAGGCATAAGACTTCCTTCACTACAAAATGGGGTACCTTTGCATATAGGAGAATTCCATTCAGGTTAATTAGTGCAAGGGTGACCTTCTAGTGTGCTATGGAGGTTTCCTTCAAGGATCTGATTGGAAAATGCATTATCATCTATATATGGATGACCTCATAGTGTTTTTCAAAGAGGAGAAGAGATCATGTTTCTGATTTGTGTAAAGTTTTTCAAAAATGTAGGGAGTTTGGCATCTCATTGAATTCAAAGAAATGCATCTTCAAAGTGATAGAGGGAAAATTGCTAGGGCGTGTAAGCTCAGAGAGTAGTATATCCATTGACCCAGACTACATTCAAGCTATCTTGAAAATTCAGCCCCCCAAAAGCAAGAAAGAAATGAAGTCCTTTGGAAAAATTAACTTTGTCAGGAAGTTTAAAATAGGGTTCACTGAAATTGTAAAACTGTTGAATGCCATGCTCAAGCAAGAGGCTAAGGTTGAATGTAAACCAAAGGCAAAGTAGGATTTTGTAGAGATAAAGAAGGCGATCTTTAATGCTCCTGTCTTAGTCAACCCCGATTATTCGAAGCCATTCTACATATACTCATTTGCCTCAGATCACTCAAGTGCTAGCATGCTGATCCAAAAAGATGATAAAGGAAGTGAGCATCCTATTGCATTCATGAGTGCCCCGTTGAAAGATGTTCAATTGTGTTATCCCAGTGTTGAAAAGTAGGCATACGCTCTATTTCATGGTGTCAAGATATTCAAACACTACATCTTAAGGAATAAGGTATATACTAAATTATCTCAGACCTGACAATTAAGATATTGTTGATGTAGAATGAACTAGGGGAGAGGTGAGAAAAATGGGTCACCATGTTGCAAGAGTATGATATGGAGATACAACTAATGAAGTTGGATTGAGTTCAAGCTCTCACATGCACGATGGAAAAAACCAATCTGGAACTCACCGCCCAACAATACAACCTAGAGGATGTTTCTCCAAATGACTGGTATGATGACATTGTATATTATTTGTTGAACCACAAATGTCTGCCACACTTGCAAGGAGTCCAAAAATGATCCCTATGGCTAAATATTAGTAGATATATGCTAAAAGGTGTCATGTTGTATAAGAAAAACCATGAAGGGATCTACCTTCGATGTCTCGGGAAAATAAAATTCATTGAAGTGCTCAAAGAGTTCCATAAAAAAATTGGTACGAGGCATGGATCGGGTCCTTCGATAGCTCACTAAATCCTACAGGTCGAATATTACTGGCCTACATTGTTTAAAGATTCTCACAACCACGTTCAGACCTGTCATGTTTGTCAGACTCCCGCTACCCGAGAGAAATACATTATTGTTCCATTGCAACCGATTGTTGAGGTAAGACCATTTGCCCAGTGGGGACTAGACTTCATCGGTCTGATCAATCCACCATCCTATGTGAGACACAGGTACATTCTAATCACTACTGATTATTATACTAGATGGACAAAGGCTATTCCTTGAAGATAATGTACAACAAAGGTGGTAATCAATTTTCTTGAAGGATATATTGTCAATCTCTTTGGATGTCCTTTTTCTCTTGTATGTGATAATGGTATGGCCTTTGCCTCCCTAAAATTTGTGAGTTGGGCTTTTGATTATGGAATTGTGTTGAAAATGGGTTAGCCAAGTCTACTAACAAGAATTCATTGACCATTATTCATAAGCTGCTGGATAAAAACCCAAAGGTTTGGCACACCCAATTATGGTTTGCTCTATGGTAATATCGTACTCGACATAAGGTAGCCTTAGGAAGCTCCCCATATCACCTGGTCTATGGATTGGAATTTATTTTCTTGATTCACCTTAAAATCCCCACACTAAAATTTATTAATGAATACTATAAGGATGGAGAACATCTTGAAGCTCGTTTGGCTGAGTTGCTCCACTTAGAAGAAAAATGAGATGAAGCTATAGAAAACTTTACAAAACACCAAGGTATAGTCAAATGGTGTTTTGATCATAGAGCCAATGTTAAGGCCTTTAGATTTGTTGATCTAGTGCTATATTGGGACAAGGCCCATGAGAAGAAAGGGGGGCATGATAAATTCGACAAGCTTTGGCTTGGCGAAGACTTTCATCAAAGAAGATGTCCCATTACCAGTTAACAGGTAGTACCTTAAGCATTATTTCCTTGCTAGAGTTGTTGTAGCTCACCCCTGTACATAATCATATTAGGTGGTTCGTCGTAGGTTTAGGTTGCTCTAGGGCAGTTTTCTTTCGTTTGTTCCCACTAGATTTTGTTTTTGTTGAGGTGTTTCTTAGTCTTAATGTGGTGGTTGTGCTTGGCATTGTTAAAGGGTTGATTTTGCTACATGCTCATGTTTGTTCCGTGGATAAGCATTCATAAGTTATCAAGAATTTTCTTTTGCTTCCACAATCAGGTTTCATCAATTGAATTCTTTCTTTAATTACCTAGAAGGAAATCTTTGTATGAATCCTTTAAAATTTATCTCAGTATTCATAAGACACACATCTTTAATACTCCCAATGAGTTATACGGTAGTTATCATGAGGCCTTAATAGGTGAAAAATCCTAAATTTTCTTCAGTGACCACTGTAATCTCCAAACCTCACTAAAGGCTTCACGAGTTATTCAGTTACGTAAAAGAAGTACAAAAGAAAAGTATAAAAGAAAGAAAGAAAGAGAAAATAAAGTTGTTAAATGGGAAATTGTGTGGGTGTGTGAAAAACTCTATCAAGGCTATGGATGCCTGAATGGCAGTAGAGCAATGTTTGTGGGGATTATAGTGAAAACCTCATTGGGGGCTATGGACGCCTGACTAGCAGTGAGGAAATGTCTAGGTTAATTTTGGAGTTAGATTAAAATACATAGCCTATCTTGGTTGATTGATCACTCACCTCTATAGTCTCTAAGGGAGAGGAATTAACGCATCATTAACACACATTTCTTAGATGCCTGTGATTTGATTTAGTTAGGGATTTTGTTCTCCTTTGAGCCTTGAGTTTACCTTATGGTGCCTTGTTTTTGGTCTATGAAACCAGAGATTTTGGGTTCTGGATGAATACTTATCCTTGGAACGCTCGGGAGCATTCCCTGGAAGAGTTGCCATTTGTTGTGCATTTCGCACACATGCCCTGCTTGGACCGGGGAGCCCCTCTTTCTTTTGCTTTGCCTTTTTTTATTGGGTCGGTTTGTGCTTGCTTTTATGCTCCTGCTTTTGGACCTAATTGATCAAAGTGTCTTCAAAAATGCTAAATCTTACCATGTCTAGACCACTTGTCATGGTTTTGTGAAGTTCAGGGAAATTGCAAAAAGTTCCTTGCGGGTTGTCATTAAGTGGAGGTCGAGCCTCCCTTTTCCATTTACAAGAATCTCTTTGTGGGTTGTCGTAAGCAAGATATCATCCTCATGAAACCATTGTTATTGGCATCCACCATTCATTTTTTTGCATGGCCTTCAACTCATTGGAATCTACACCATGTTTTTTCACATCTATCCTCGCGCATGGTTTTTAAAAAACTAGCATTCAATGCTTCACATTAATGGCACCAGGGTTTATAAATAGTGTATTCAACGACTCATTTTCTCATCCTTGTGCATTTGAGAGATTAAAGAGCTTTATCGAGCTGCTACAAAAATGAGTGATTCAAGGATTGAAGCAATCACCCTCTTCTCTCATTTGCGTGATCTCAGGTAAGGATAATTACCATTTTCGTATGTGTGTGTTTTGAATTTACTAGAAATTGTGCATGATTAAGGTTTCCAAAGTGATTAGAGCTAGGGATGGTTTGAGTGGTAAAATTTATAGTAGGTTTTTGGAGTAAACATGACTAAACTGAATTTTGTGATGCCATGATTGTATTTTGAAGAGGTTCAGGACTAAAATAAACACTGTCACACTCAAAATCTGAATCCCTAATTAACTCGCAATTGGAAAACCCTAGAACTCAGAAAATTCCCAAGGTTTTATCGTGGGATTACATTTGTGGGATGCCACCTTTAAAATTTCATCCTGATGGCATGAGAAAGCATGGTATTCACTCCCACAGGTGAAACTTAGAATCATCAAATTTTCCCAAATAAAAATTCTAACATTGGAACCCTCTACAAAATTTTCCTTATAGGATGCCATTGGCAGGAAGCCATAAAACCTAAGTCGTTTTCAATGGAAAAAATTAATTGGCTTCCAAGCCAAGGGCTTCCACATGAACGATTCCCACAAACATCAAAATCGAAAACCTCAAAATGACGAAGTCCTCAAACCTTTACAGATTCTCTTCTACGAGATGCCATAGGCGAGAAGCTATGGGATACAAGATGTTTTCAATGGAAAAACTTAAACAGATTTTGACTGATGGCTTCTGCAATCACATTTCCCACAAGAATTCAAAATGAGCATTTCCCACAAATATTTAATATGAAGCCTTGCTGATGTAAGCATCAATTTCAATGCCTCCATGTTAACCCTGCGAATTTGAAATGGAAAATTCTAAGTGTTTGCTCCTATGTGGGTTTTAAGCCACAGGATGCCGCTTGCTGGTTATCGTTCATCCCGAGCCACTTTCAATGGCATAAACCTTCATGGAATCCAAACGAGCGGCTTCCACATGACATTTTTTCGTATCATCCAAACAAGCCCTGAACCCCAAAAATTGATTACCCACGTGCCAAATTAACCTTTGAGGAGTGAATTTAAAAACAACTATGTGCATAAAAAGATTGTAGGTTTTAAGCCACAGGATACCGCTTGCGGGTTGCTATGACCCTCAAGCCATTTTCAGTGGCTCAACATTTAACAACATCTACATGCATGACATCTGCATGCCAACTTTGCGTACTTCACAAAACAAAAAAAATTCCAAGTGTGGCGACCTAACACAACTCCAATTCAATTTCTCGCATGCTAAAAGAGCCTGGGCCAAAATTTATTAAGTCAAAACTAGGTGTGGAGATTGCAATGTAAGAAGCTTCTCGTGGGATTCTGTCATCCGTAAGCCATTCTTTTTGGCATAAACATTAATAGCTTCCACACTAGCAACTTCCACATTGGATTTTTCTATAAAAATTGAGGAGGCAAATTTGACCAAATATGATGATCCTAAGTGTTTCAATTTACATTTTCCACATGACTTATTCACATCAAAATAGCTTGATGTTATGTCATTGTGAAAATATCACTGCATGATGCCATCTATAGAATGTCATTGCACTAGCACCACTGCCAATGGCTTCCACATTGATGACATCCGCAAGGCGGAAACCTGCATTGCCTGGCCCGCAAAACTGCAAAACCTGCAAAGGGTTAGGAAATGTTAGGAATTAATGGATTTATTGATTATTCTCAGATTTATGGATGTATTCATCAATTTTTTATACCTCATTAACTTGTTGGGACATTTATTACGCATTCTTTGTGCGGAATTTATGGAACAAGCTGAAAAGACTGACAAGGCTAAGAAGAGCACAAGGGCTATTAAGGGGGAAAAGGAGAAATCCAAAATGAAGTATGAATTCCATGGATTCAAGTGCACCTCAAGGATTGTCTCGCAATGAGACAAGGTGATAGACACTGACTTGGGTCATATAAAAATTGATGAATGTAGACAACATGTCCTAGACAGCCTAAAGACCGAAGAAGCATGGAAATAAAAGAAAAGTGGAATTCCTAAGGCAACAAGCTTTCCTCTTGCTTTGATTAGCTCGAAATTGATCTTTGGAGGTAGAGAATGCTATAATTACCCAACAAGGAGAATAGTCACTATAAATGGGAGAGTATTGGATGACTTGACTCTTATGTCAATCAGATGAACATTTAGGATCCCTTTGTTTGAAAAAATGGTGGATGCTAAGAAGGAATATGCACAAAACGTATGGAAATTAGATCCTGTAGGATGTAAGAAAACCATAAATCAAACATGGATGATCGATCGTCGCCCAAGTGCAAAAAAAATTCCCTCAAAAGCTTTATCGGAGTGACTTCGTGGAAGAATTCAACGACCTTGTAACACTTTTGAGTAGAGTGATGGGACTCCCAACTTCCTCTCTCTTTGAAGAATGGATGTGGTACTCTATAGAGGATATCCTTAGGGGTGACACAAAGTTTCATTCGGCCAAGATGATAAGTGACAATATACACAATCAGCTTGTTGCACTAAAGAAAACCAAAGAGTTCTACATGACCTCTTACATTGTGTATCTCTTGGCGGTTAGTTTTCCTTACAAGGGGTTGAATTGTGTAGGTGAACTTGGGAAAAAGAAAGGACAAACCCCCGTTTATGATTGTTACCCGCAGCTACAATATAGGAATTACAAGAAGGGTTACAAGCGGATAAATGATGATTTTATCATGCATATTTTGTGGACCTTTCCAAATGAATACAGTAAAAGGTTGTCCACTGCACGAAAGCATTGATCAAGAATTTTGGGTATTGATTTATCCATTTCCCAAAATTTACTTACATAAGGGTTGAAGGATTCTTAGGATTCTCACATCGTTTGCCAAGGTATCCTAATGATAGAATAATCCTACTAGAGCTTACTCAACAATTGCAGGCTTCCCATCACTACTACAAGAAAAGCACCATGCAGGGGTCCCATACCCCATTGTCTTTGTTCAAGGAATGTATTTGTGTCCCACCACCCCTTGTGAAAAATATTCAAAAAAGGAAATTGCAGAGTACAACCTCGAGTTGCATACTAAGCGAGGAGGCCTAGACCCTTGGGGAAAATTGAAGAAATAGGTTGGGAGGCAACATGCTCACAAGGCCCATATTGAATAATTTTGGGCAAACTATGATGATGATCATGAAGTTTGGAGGTGACATTATATGGGAATGACTACAAAGTTAATAAAATATATTGATTTCTTTCTCATTCCCAACCAAGTGGTCGAAGACAAAAACACTCTTCTCAAAGGATATAATGTTGTTGCCAAGGTACCCTTGCTAGTAATAGATTGGACTGAGCCAAAAATTACAGATTTAGATATAGTTATGCACCCAATTGAGCAACGAATAAAAAGGTGGTTAGATAATCAAGTGGCTCAATTACAATGACAAGACGTTGAGCTGAAATATGGAGAATTGGGGGATGAAATAGAAAGTGAAATGAATAGTAGAGATGAGGTTGGTTCTTCGGGAGAAGACCTAAAGTCTTCGCCAATCACCCAATCGAGGAAAAGGAAGGATGCACCAGAATGACAACTCGATCAAAAGGTGTACTCTAGAAATCCAATAGAAGGGAAAAGGCCACCCAAAAATTCCAAGAAGACAAGAACCTTTGTTCCTGGTATACCAACCATACAAGAGGAATCCTCACCCCGAGAGGAGGAAGCAAGGCCACAATCACCTCCACCTACCACTTCCCCGCTTCCATCTACTAATGTTGCACCATCTCCTTCCACTCCACCAACACCATTGCCCATATAAGCTTTGCCCACTGTGAACATCTCGGTTCACCTTACCTCCACTTTTGTGACTACTTCTGTGGTCGTGGCTGATTCTTCCTCATCAACCTCTTCTCCCTTATCCTCTTTGTTGCTCCCACCTTCATAACCAACCTTCTCCTCCCTACCACCTTCCATTTCCACCACCCCTATGACACCCATCACATTACATGAAACCTGTGTTGCTTACTTACAAAACATGCCTTGTCAATTTTCGGAGACCATATTGACTCTTGAGGGCAAAATTTTCATGGCCCAAATAGTTACATTGTTACCTATCCCTCCACCTCCTATTGAACCACCAAAAATGAAGACAACCATATAGATATGTGAAGAAATGCAAAGGAGTGAGGGGAAGATTAAGGAAACAATTGATACTATTGAAGAACCCACAAATTCAGACTATGATGATTACTATGAACATGTTGATGAAGGCCTGAAAATTGTTGATGTAGATGAAGTTGTCTAGGATGAGGAAAGGCAAAAAATTCCCAAAGATGGGGATTTAAGTGGATTTTACAAGTGTTATGATGTAGAGACATCTGACAAAGAGTAGGAAGATTAGAAAAATAAGGAGCATGATGTCAAGGAAGCAAGTCCAGAAGAACACCACTCCAAAGAGGAAGGGAATGATCTAGAGGTCAACATGGAAGAGCAAGAAGAGAATGTCAAAGAAGATGATAAGTCTCAAGAAGCTGACCAAGATGAGAGCCAAAAAAATGAAGAAATACATTTGGAAGAAGAGGAAGGAGAAAAGGGTGCTAATAAAAGGGATGTTAAACTCCCTCGAGAGATAGGAATTGAGCAAGATGAGGCCAAGAAAGCAACACAAGAGGAAGAAAATATTGATGAAAGAAATGTAGAGCTCATTGGGCCCAATAAAGGGAAGGCAACAATACACAAAGAGAAGAACACTGAAGATGCCCCTAGGCATGGAGAGGAAGAGCTTCTAAAAGAGCAAGAAGATATAGAAAATGAATTCAACACTACATCTCTTGATTAGAAAATAGAGATCCCTTCATGGCTAGAGCAACAACTAAAAATCAAAGCTCCAGTGCTCCGAGTCCCAAAGGATTGCCTAGAGGCCATATTAGCATGATCCCAAATCAAGATGTTGGAAAAGAAGAAACCTAAGGTTAAATTCCATATTACTACTGATGCATCAGGCTCCAATATCCTCCAAGTGGTGATCCCGGGAACAAAAAAGGACATAGGGACTATTCAGGCCAAAGATTACCAAATAATCTCCATCAATCTTGGCCTCGCTTCTAGAGAACAAAGATAGATGAATTTCAGGGCTCGATCACCACCATCCTGAGTCAAATGGATAAGGACTAGTCTACCAAGGTGGAGTTGAAGGCACAAGTGGCGGAATTGACCACTTTCATACAATAATGGGCCACCTTTGGGGAGGAAATTCTGACGGAATCATTGGCACCCAAAAAAATTTCCAAAGAGGAAATTAGTAAAATGGAAAAGATGAGAGCATGGACCAAGTCTACCTCAGATTGGTTCAAGAGGTTGACCAATGTGGGCAAAAAAGCCATTTGTTATGGGGTTAAAATGCATAATTTTTTAATTTTATTTTGAAAAGTGAAATTGAAAAGGAGGCGGAGGGATGCAAGGACTTCCCTAACCTATACAACATGACATGCCCCAAGTTGAACTATCTATAGAGGTCTGGGAGTAGGAATTGGTTCTACCTAAAGAGGATCACTAGTTGCTTCAAGCCTAGTTATTCAATTTTGAATTCAAAAAATGAGTTTTAGAAAAGTCAATGGGTGAGATGGACACTATTTTTTCCCGTGTCATTGACAATTTATTTTGAATGTGATTAGATCTTGGAATTGCCAACAAGAGCTAAAATGTCAGCTCGGGAATTAGATGGTGAGTTCGTGAAACGTGAATTCCAAAAGAGGACGAATTAAGGAACTAGTGAAATTTTGTCTATGGTTTTTATAGACTTTTTTGGGCAGACTTTCACTCATTAAGAACAAATCATTCAAGTAGGAGATCAATGCATGAAGCATCAAGCAAAATTGATGGAAGAATTTAGGATGGCCACCTTCAATATCAACAAGTTTGACTTCCTAGAGTATGGTAAGCTCCTGGAAGTTATAAATAAATTTGTCCAGTATGCTATGGTGCAAAAGGTTGCTGGGAATATTATAATAGAAGATAAATATTTATATTTTCCAGCTAGAGGAAAAAAGTAGCTAAAAGAAAAAATTAGTTATAAGACAAAATTAGCCACAAGACAAAGTAGCTAAAAGACAAAATTAGCTACAAGCTAACAAAATTAGCTATAGGACAAAGTTGGCTAAAAGACAAAATAGACTAAAGAAAATGTAGCTACCAATTTCATATTAGGAAATATTGTATTTGTATTGGACAATGTGTAAACCCTAAGCTGTAGTAAATATGGGCCATTCATTGTAAATCAATCTTGGCCATTCATTTGAGGTTTTTGAAAACTAAAAATAGGGGTTTTCCCCTCATTTGTAAAGAGAGATGAGTTGTTGCATAAATACATTTTAAAGTAATATATAAGAAAACATTGAAGTTTTGTGGTTTATTTGAGTTTTCTCTTAATGTGTGCATGATTCAACCTCCATAGTTTATTTCAGCTTAGTCTATTTATTGTTTAGTTCTATTTCCAGCTTGTTAGTTTCTGAACAACTTTGAAGGTGTTTATGTGTTATGGTATTTGATGTACTTCTAGCTCATTCTTTTAGTATTCTATTGATGATATATTATTGTGTAAAGCTAGTTTGAGCTTATTTATTTACAACACTTAAGTTCAACTGTGTTTTTGCATGCTTTATGTATTCATGTTAGAGTTTGAAAATCTGAAGTTAACCTTAGAAGATGGCACTGGTTTTGTGAAACTGCAGAACATTCTTGGTTAAGAAAAACTTGGTTTTTAGGAGTCTATCTACTGTAATAATTGTCATTGTTGTTGTTGTTGTTCATAGTTATTAAAATTAGATTAACTCTCTAAACCTTAAATCTTTTGACATTTCTTTTAAGTCTGAGTTAAACTTAAGATTTTGACATCATAATAAAGATATATCTAATGAATAAAGTAAGTTTTAGACTATTGTTCTAAATTTTCTGCTACTGTACACCATTTTTGAGATTTCTAAAACTTTATTACAAATATATGAAATTCTAGCTTTGTGAACCATAAAGGCCCTTTGTGATTACCAACAAATCACACATTGTAACTAAGCCATTTATGCACCATCAAGACCTAACACTTGAGAGACCTTGGGGTATTATCTGAAACTTGTTTGTAGATTATTACCTTTCAAGAGAGATAGGACACTTTTTTTCTATTTGTGTTGTTGCAGTGATAAAACACCCATCAACAAGTCCTCTACCCAATCTTCCTCTTCCTTTGAATATTTTTTCATGAAACTTGTTTGAACTTTCACCTCTTTCATCCTTGTTGTCCTTAGTGTCTCCAATTTGTTACTCATCTTCCTTTTTTTGCACATAATCTCTACCCTTCCCTTTTTGCTTATTCTCAATTTTTTTGTTCAATCTTTCTTCTACCTTCAATGCAAACTGATATGCATTCTCAATGGTGTATATTATCACTAATGCTAAATCTTCTTGTATGCTAGGTTTCAGCCAATTAATATAACAAGCTACTTTCTCCTTAGTTGCTTCAGAATGTCCTTTCTGAATTAGGACCTTGTGAAATTCTTGTGTATTCTTTCACCATCCTCGTTCCTTGTCTCAGATTCTGCATTTTCTTGAGTAGCTCCAACTCATAATCTACAAGAATAAATTGCTTCTTCAATTTTTCCACCATTTTGTCCCATTTAGATTTTGTATCCTTCCCTTGTCTTCCTCTTTCAAGCTAGATCTCTTTCCACCATATGCTTGCATGAACTTTTAACTTTGTCTTTGCAAACCTCATTTGGTGAGGGTCTTCAATCTCCTCGAACTCAAAACATTCCTCCATATCATTGATCCAATCAATCAACTCTTCAGGATTTAGACTTCCACTAAAAGTTGAAACCTCCATTTTGGGTCTCTTCCCAATGTTTGATATCGCTCTCAATAATTTAATTTCTCTAGGATCCATTTGATCCTATCATTCCTCTTCCACTTCCTCTTTAGTTTCATCTTCACTATCATCACTTTCTCGATGCACTTCTCTCCTATGAACCTCTTCCTACAAGGTATCCAACCACCTTATGAGGGCTCTAATGTCATCTCTAGGAGGATCTCTCCCTCCACCACCTTTGGCTCTACCTCTATTGCACTGGGCAAGTCTAGGAAGCATTTTGATCTCAACCCACACTCACAGGTCCTGCTACAAACTACCTCATATTCAACACTCTGTTTACAGACTCAAGATGACCTGCTCTGGTACCACTTAATGAAATATACTCCCCTTACAGAAATGATCTCACACCCACAACACAAAACAACATAACTAAAATGCAGGAATAAATTGAGCTATTTTATTATCTCTAGAATGAAACAAAAATTACAACATTCAACCTTATTATATGGGCTATCTTATTACAGTCATCTGCCAAAATTGTAGATCAAAGCATTCACTCTTGGCTCTACCTTCACCAACAAGTAATTGGCATTCCTTCTCAGCCTTGCTTCTCTTTCTCACTAGATTCTATCTCTCTTCTCGTTGCTCTACTTCCCCTCTCAGATTAGATTATATCTTCATCGCTCTTCCCCTACATTGCCTTAGTACCACCATTGTTGTCTAATAAATAATGAGATCTCGTAGGCAGTTACCTAGTTATCAATGAGTTCAATTCTATTTGTTCACGCTAGGAAATCATCTTCCAACCATCGGCTTCATGTTTAAAATCATTTTTCCAATGATCAAGTTGATTCACAACAATGATGTGCAATCAATAAATAACATTGTTCCACATGTCGCCACCTTACTCATTCATTTATCACCATTTATCTACTCATGTTTTTGTCAACCTTCCTGCCATCGTAGTGTCGTGGGGAATTCAAATCCTCTCACCTTGATATGGAAAGGTCTCGTCAATAAAGCTCCTATCGAGATGTTGAACGAAATTCTCATGACCTCCTGCCAAAACATGTTTGTCTCCACAATATCAGAATATCGAAGGGACTTGCAATATTTTCATCCTGAAATCCTGTCGTCGCCTCGATACAGTTTTCATTGTTCCATCAAAGGGACTCCCAAATGACTCCTTCTGATAACCCAGAGTCTTCTTGATGCAGCTTGTCGAAATGTCAAAGGGACTTTGAATATCATCCTACTGATATATGAACCTCCCTCCGATGTGAATTCCTTTGTGACCATTTACTATTGTTGCTTTCACCATCGGTATCTCAAGGAGACATGAAGTAAGGTCTCTTCAAGATCTCAGGTCACACCGATAAGCCAATTCACTGAACATAAAATGTCGGATAAAGTAAAGGTTTAAATCTTAATGTTGTAGCTCAATGCCTGACTGTTGATACTTGGAAAACTTAAGTTGATTAGCCCTTATTGAAAGAAAACAACACAAATTGATAAGATTTCTTGTACTCCTGGATGCTCCTACATCAATTTACTTAAGTTTAGTTAAGGTACACATAATATACTTATCTTTTCATGTCTCATCTCATATGATTATGACACACTATAATCTTGTGATATCATATCCTCTCACCTTTCCTATATAAGCAAGGCCTCATATGCACTTTATCTATTATTGATCAATTTAATCATTGTATCATTATTGCAAGATCCATAATCAAACAATCTATTCTCTTGCTACTCTCTTGTGGAAGGTAATATTTAGTTTTGTAGGTTCTCATGAGAGCTTGAGTCCTTGAGTGACTCTCGCATGGTATCATAGCTTCATATCTGCAAGCCTTTTTTCAAATCTAAAGAAAATTAAATAAAATAAATTTGTACATATGTATCATATGGCAACAACACTATCAAACAACATCATCAATGATCAACATAATCTCATCATAGAATTTATGCATATGTAGGGTACATGTCACATCGATCAGACATCATCAAATATGATTACAAATATTTTAAATAAATTTTATTTATTTAATTTTGTGTCAATCTAGTGGCTAGTTCTTGGAGGCTAAAGCTCCTAGTCACTACCAACCTAGGGGGTTTAAATTCTCAATCTTGGAAATAATGATGAGGTAGTGGTTGTTGCTTAGAAATGGTGTCTATCCACTCTCCATTGGCAACATTAAATATTTCCACCAGGATAGGGCCCAACCACCATATAATGTCATGCAGGCAATGTAGCTATCAAACAACTCATTTTTGTCACCATAGTGCTTCTTAGGAAAACAACACCACTAGCTAGCAACCAGGGGGCACCTCTAGTACTTTTTTAGTACTAAGGAAACTAATTTTTTAGAGCCATACTTTTTGACCCATATATTAGATTTTCAACTTCTTGTAATCATTGGAAAGTTCGTCGCAAAAAATTAGCAATGGTTAGATTTTTTATTTATTTTTCAATATTAGATTACTAATTGAAATAAAAATTCCCTTTTTATCTTTGAAGCTAAATTTTTTTCTTATCTATCTTTTTTTTTGTGATTCTTGTGGTAATGGAAGGGTATTGAGAAGCTATTTACAACCATCAATGCACTTTTTTAAAATTCAAACCCGGGTATATTTTATTTTATTTTTAAGTTTTTCACACTTTGATTGATTTCTTGGACATTTTATTGCCTAGGTAAGTTCTAGATATTTTTGGGAGGCTTCATTTTTTAGTATAAATTTAAATCTAAGAGGTTTCATAACATTTATTGTAGTATATTATCTATCTTCCTCTCTTGGTTCTTGTTGCTCTCATGAAATATTCAAATTCATTTGAGCTTCTCACTCATAATTATTATACATGAAAGATCAAAATACAACAATTGCTCCTTTCCCAAGGGTTTATGGTCTACTTTGGGTGAACATCAACTTGATTTTAATAGGGAGTATGAAATATTTTCTTAGAGGGACAAATGTGATTAGGATATGGGCTTGGCTGCATTCCATATTTTTGATAGCTTGTTATTTCACATTAAGGGGAGTACTACACCTAAGCATAAAAAAATGAAAATATTTGTTTGGTATAATTCATGAATCGAATGTGTTTTGAAAATAGAGATATAATATGTCATCTCTTTCTCCTAATACATTTCCTTCCATTGAGGATTATTTGGTTAAGTTCAAATTTTTGAGATCTCAATTGGCTGGTTGCGAGAAAGATAAATCTAATAAGGAATTTATACTCTTGATTTTTTCTAAGTTAAAAGGACCATTTGTTTTAATTTATTCTACCTTCTATTCCACTATGGATGGCCTAGGTGAAGCATTTAACATTCCCTCTTTTGAAATATTTTTTGACTATTTAACTAAAGATCAAGCTAATCTTATCCAATTAGATGCATTTATGAAGAATCAAATATTAGTAGCCCAATCACCCAAAGGAAAACGCAAGACAAAAATAAAAAATAAGACAAAATTTAATGAGCCTCCCACCTCTTCCAAAGAGGATAAACCTATGAAGGAGAAACCTACATATGCATTTTGCAACAAAAAATAGAGCATGATAAACATAGTTACAAATATAAATAGATGAATTGAAGTGCCTTCTTTAAAACAATAATATTTTATTACCTTCAACAATGTATTTTATTTCTCCTTCTTCTACACCATCATCATCTAAATATTTAGGGACAACATGATTATCTAATGGGACATATAACATGAAATTGGCAAAGCACTTCTTTCATCTACATGTGTTGAGTTAGGGGCATGACATTGATTTTGGAGTTTCTTATCATATGGTTTCATCATAGGGCATGTTCTATTCATTTGAGCCTTGTACTTTACCACATATTTTGTTGGGTAACAACACATACATACATTTTTTTGGGATTTGAATCATTGAAATAGGAGAAGGCACATTCAATGATGTATTTTGTGTTACATCCTTGTCAACCAATATCCTTTCTATCTATCAAATAGTACATAATGGAGCAAGGAATATTGTTGAGTTCACACCTAATTGTATGATTATCAGAGACTTGGAAAGTAGAGAGATTATTGTTGTTGGTATGGTTGATCATTCATCTCACTTCTACACTTTTTCACATTTTTCCCTTGATGATGATGTAGTTCCTTCAACCAGTATTCACATTCATGCATCTAGTATGAATCATATTTTTGAAGAGAAATTTGGTCACTTGAACTTTTGTGTTCTTGAGACAGGTGCTAAGCTTTTATCTCCTCTGCCTCCTACTTCTTTAGAGATAATTACTTCAGTCCAATAGGATGATCATAGTTTTTCAAATTCATCTTTGTGGGATGACTACTTGACATAAATTTCAAATTTATTTTGTGAGTATCATATTACATATTTGGAGGACACACTTAAGGATGTCCACTTCATCTTTGATGATAATTATAGAACAATTTTTATCACCTCATCATTGTCTTTGGATATTATTTTTCATGACTTTCCACATGGTCTTAATTTTTTATCTCCTTTAATTTCCCAAATGCACCTAATTTTATTTTGGCATATTCTCATATGGAGACACTAGAGCAATTTTTAGAGACGCATATAATGAGACTTCTTCCCTCATCTCTCTTCTTGGAGTTGTATTTTTTTCTAAATACACTATTGATCTTGTTTCTTCCTAAGGGGGTGAATTTTGTTTTTCAATCTTGGACACTCTTTAGTATTCATGTTTGTGCATTTACTATTGGCACAAGAGCTACTTCACTATGGGGGATCTACAATCTTAGTATTTCCTCTCATGGGGGATATTAGTTGCATATTTATTATGGATATAGTCCTTGGGGGTCATATTGAGTCCTCCTTCCATCACTTGTACATATTTTTTTCTTGCATTCTCTCTTTTGGAGAGGAGTTTTTTCATATAGGTTTTTATCCTTTACTCATTTTGTGAGAAATATTTTATACATGGGTACATAACATGGCTTAAATATAGGATCCATATATTCATATTTTCATCATATGCATTTCTTTGTTCATCCCTAATTTATTTTTAAGGGGATATTTGTGTGAATTTTCTTTACCTCCTAGGTCCTATTCATGCTAGTCTGGTTAAATTTATTTAGGGTACACATAGGATACTTATTTATTTATGTTCATGTCATATTATTTAAACATATGTCATAATATTTTTATATCCCATCCTCTCACCTTTCCTATAGAATAAAGGCCTCATATGTACTTTATTATCTTTGATCCATTTGATCATTGTATCATTATTGCATCTATATTCAAGCAATAGATTATCTTACATGACTCTCTTGTGGAAGGTAATCCTTAGCTTTTTTAGATGATTGTAGGAATTTGAGTCATTGTAGAGATTACCCTAATGTCTAATTAATTGATGTGGATGATCATACATATGGCTCAACGCACCTACAAATCCCTAAATTACTTGTAGTTCATCATTCAAGAGAGGGATTCATTAAATTATCAACTATGGAGTCATAGACTTTAGATAATTTTGACACCATATATGCATTCAAAAATCCTAGATGTCCTATATCAATTGAGTATGGGTGATTGAACAATGATAAACTCATCAAAATATTTTAACTGAAAATAACTCCCACCTATAGAATAGGGTACGAAAATACTAATAATTATTAATTGTTATGGGTACTTATTGCTCGTGACTATAATTGATAACTGTTTGTGTTGCGACATGTCCTAATTTAACTAATCATTCAAAATTATGAGAAAAATGTATCATTCAATATAATGTAAGATAGAAACTATAAACTATAAATTATAATGCATAATCTAATGAACTATCTAAACTAGAGTGGCTCTGCAATACCTCAAGTGGACCTTGCTTGAGCTATTGTATCCATAAGGTCTTCTTAATTACTTAACTCAAGGAAACATGTAGAAATATCTTCTCTATTATATTCAAATCATACACAAATTTTTGAGAAGAATGTAACAAAATATTCAATTCAATATAATACATGCAAAGATCTAGCTATTGACCTTCTCGATAGGGTACCCTCTATATAGGGCCTACTAGATTCCATTTATTCATAAACTATAAACAAACTAAAATTATATGTCAACTCTCCCATACAAATAGGAAGAGGACTAGATCCTTTAACAAAAAATAATAACTAGTAAGAACAAGAATGCAAAAGTTGAAAAGCAATTTTGCACTATTTAAGATAACTATTATAAAATGGAAACATGCCCTAATAGAGAAAACCTTATTATAACTACTACTCCTTATTGGAATAGACTCATTTCTCTTCCATAATTTATTAAAAAGATAGAGTGACACTTGGCCATCCGTGATCTCATTGTCAAATCATCGCCTTCATCTCATTCTATTCTAATATGCTCATTTTCAAGAATATTAACTCCTCTATATTTATTGAATTGTCATCCTTTTGCTACAGGTTGAGAAACCTTTCCCTGCATGTTGATAGAGTCTTCACTATAGGGGTTAGTCCTTATTTCTTAAAGGCATTTTCATTGTTTTGATTAAAGGTAAAAAATGGGTTTTGAAGGGGCCTAGAACCCTTTACAAAAGAGAGCAGCTGAAAAGAAAAGATAACAACAAAAATTAGCAATCAACCCACCAAAATCAAACCATCAGACAAAAAATAGTAACCATCTTTTGCACATCATGCACAATATCAGCCACCTCCATCCCAGAGGCCCCAACCTGAGTTTTCATTCTATTTATGGTTCTGACCCCAGGCCCACCTATCTTTACCTCTTCAATCGCCCACCTGTTTTTACCTCTTCAATCAAAACCATACCTTTAGCAATATCCTTCTTACCAACACCACCCACAACTAGCACTTTACCTCCAACAACAAAAGCATCAGCAAGCCCATACTCTTCTTTTTTTTTAGCAGTTATCAGAGGAGAAATCGTCATGGTAGAAACTTGAGTGCCCACAAGTTTGGGCACCTCACCACTCTTCAATGCCACTTTCCTCATAGAAAAATTCAGAGTACCCAAAAGCTTAGCAGCCTCACCACTCTTCATCAACATTTTCCCAATTTTATCAATTTTATCCTCAAGGGATAAAATTATACCTTCCAAATTTTGCTTCAGATTAATGGTTTCCTCCACCATAGTAATAGCCACAATGTTTAGGGATTCCATTAAATTATCAATTTCTCTTTGAATCATGGAATCCTCAGTCTTACTGGCCACACCCATAATCCTATTGATTTCATGAAAAAACCATTTAAAATGTTTAAACTGCAGATTAGCAGTCTCACGGGCCGAGCCCAACACATCAAACAAAACTTCCCTATCATAATTATCAACCCTGTCCTCCACAACATCATCCTCATCAACATAACTAGCCTAAATTTTATCATCCACAATATCCTTACCTTTATCAGCAAGGGTAGGAGACATCAGCTTACGAATGGAGCAGGCAAGATCCTCCGCAATATTCTTCCTTTTCAATTCCTTAACCTCCTTCACTTTGTTAGAATCCCTAGCAGGACCACCAGACATAGCACCAACCTTCCCCTGCATAAGCCCAGTATTAGTATTCAAAGATGCCTCACCAAAAACACCACTAGCAAGAGAGAGAGGGAAACCCTTGTCTAGGATTTGACTGGTAGATACGGCTCCCTACTCTTACAACTCCCCAATACAAAATAATTAGCATGTTTAAATTTAGGGGGAGGAGAGGAAGATTCCCCATATAGATCAGTCTTATCCTTGGTGGCTTTAGGAAGAACCCTCATGACCACATCATCGCTACACATAATGTATCCCTCTTTGTCAATCGACTTTCTATTCCCTATTTTACTAGGAATAGGGGAAGAGGGACCCTCCTCAAAAGAGGCATAAGAATTCGAGATGTAGTCAGCATCACCATCTTCTTTAGACTTTGACTCTTTGTTTAGAAAAATCATCCTCTTGGATATTTTGTTAACCCTTTCTTCACCTGACTTAGTCTCATAACCCTCTCAAGCTTTGCCAACATTATCCTTCGGGGAAACTAGAGATATGTGCACCTCATGCATTTTCATATGTTTTTAAATTAGAAGAATTAACCCAACATGTAAAACCGGGTTATTGGGGGTTTTCATGTGATCCTTGATCCCCGTATCCAATGACATAAACAAATAATAGGCAAAAGAAACCCATTTCTTATGCCTAAAATGATTAAGCAGGGGAAAATGGTAATTATTAATGGTCATGTACCTACCCTCTAGGGTAACATACCTCATGACTTCTTTCACCAAATCACCCTAGAGCTCTTTAAAAGAACTCCTATACCAACCACCACTTATAACATTCCTGAGATCATCCGCCTCATTTCCTTTGAAGAAGATCGACATAACATCCTATGAGTCTTTCTTGTCCCTAAAAACCTTCATTCCCTGGATGGACAAACTAGTAATTTGAGAAATAAAGTCTTCATCCACCACGACATCTACGCCACCCAAATTAAGGTTTATGTCATTCCAACCTTTAGAAACCATCTGAGTAACCTACGCATTGAAACCATGCAATCTTTCCATATAGACAGTTAAACCACCCCTCTCGAGGATCTCCCAAACCTTCATATTCTTCTTAACATTGTCACAAAACTTGGGTTCAACACAATTCCAATCCCCACCCATCATGAAATTCAGCACCACACACAACCAAAACCTCCTGAAAATGATACTCACACCACCTAGGCAGAAAATACAAAAAAGAAACCTCCAGAAGCTTTGGCTAAAGACACCCAGAATCCGAGCGAGACCCACCATAGGATAGAAAGGAAACAATAAAATGTAGCTCCGAACCAAGTGAAATCCATCCTTCGAAATAAAAACTTTAATACGCTCATTCAAATCTTTCACCCACGTGAGAAAGGACATACATCCCACCACTCCAGTGAGAATCCCCCATATATCAACTCTCATTTATGATAATCACCGACGCTTCAAAAGGAATGGAATCATTAAAATTCCATACCTTTTGTTCCTTAACCCCAAAGTTAGCGAAAAAATCAGCTAACTTATTACCCTCCCTCAAAATATGGGAGATATAGACATTATCAAAAGAAACAATGATATCAATAGAATCCTTAATCAAGGCTTCAATAGTCCTGTTAGAGCAATAAGTTATATGCTTAATTAATTATATCATACTGGTTAATTAATTAAGTCACTTATTCCTCTAGTTACTTAAGCTAAACTTAGGCACATTAATAATTGATTAATTATTAAGTGTGCACACTAGGGTTTCATTTAGGGTTTCTTGATCTCCTTCATAAGGATTGATCTCTTTGTGAAATTTGAGATTCTAATAATGCATTTTACACTTTGAGGTTTACAGATCTTCTCTGGTTCTGAATGTCTTTTGCATGTGATAGGTGATTGCATGTAGGTGATCTTGGATTCTAACATGGGACAAAACCCCCCTACAATGATATGACATGCTACAAAGAAGCACTGGAAGAACACTGTAGAGTAACACTGGAACCGCAATCTGGCAAGCAAGGAAAGATACTTCTGTCTACAAGAAACCATATTGGAATCATCATAATGTGAGAGCCAAACCCTTGTATTGATCTCTCTCTTTCTCTGTGACAAGTCTTTTGCATGTAGGTATTGATAACTAGTGTTGAGACTTCTACACCTCTTCCTCCTGTTGAGATCACATTTCTTCATCAGGATACCTCTTCAGTTGTGATTGACATTGTTGCTCCACTCATCGAGCCATCAAGTGGAGTTGTTGAGGCCATATATGAGGATATTCCTTTCCTCACAGATGACAGATTCATCACACCTGTTATCCCTTCTTCATTGGAGATTCCATTTTAGGATCATCTTGAGTTGTTTGATTCACCATTTTGTTATTCATACACTCATGTTGCTATTTCGTTCTTCAGTGCGCATCATCCAGGACTTCCATTTTCAACTCACATCCATGGATTTCCTCTTCTTCGACCATTGGATCTATTTCTTCCTCCAAGGCGACACATCGGTTTGATCATTGGCACAGGGGTTCTCTCATTCTGGGGGGGCTTTAGAGTCTCCACTCTCTCTCATGGGGGGGTATCTGATTGTATATCTGCATATGTTCTTGAGAGAGTCTCTTGAGACATTCCATTTGTACTTTCTTTTTTAAATCTCTTTTTGGAGAGGAGTTTTTTCCCACTGGGTTTTCTCCTTTTCTCCATTTCATAGAGATTTCCTTGTACTTGGGTACCTGATCAGGCCTAGTTGCCGGGACCCAATTTTACTTTCATGCATTGTAGTTACTTTTTCTTTCTTGCACTAGTTTGTAGTTGCACTCTTGCTCATCTTAAGGGGGGGTGTTAGAGTAATAAGTTATATGCTTAATTAATTATATCATACTGGTTAATTAATTAAGTCACTTATTCCTCTAGTTGCTTAATCTAAACTTAGGCACATTAATAGTTGATTAATTATTAAGTGTGCACACTAGGGTTTCATTTAGGGTTTCCCTTTTAGGGTTTCTTGATCTCCTTCATAAGGATTGATCTCTTTGTAATATTTGAGATTCTAATAATGCATTTTACACTTTGAGGTTTACAGATCTTCTCTGGTTCTGAATGTCTTTTGCATGTGACAGGTGATTGCATGCAGGTGATCTTGGATTCTAACAAGTCCATGACGGGGGAGAGACCAACTTCAAATTGTTAATAATATTTAGGGAATCACCATCCACCCAAACTTTCTTATATCCTTGGCGTTGAGCCAATTTGAGACCATGATAGATATCAGTCGCCTCCGCTAAATTTTCATTGTTAGCAACTATGATTAAACATAAAATTCTACTAAACTCACAAGCATTAAAAGTTCACACATACATTCATTAATATAACATATATCACCTTTAAATTCTTTGAAATGCTTAAAGTATATAAAAATATTTAGTAATTTATTTTGAAGTTTAGCAAAAATAAGATAAAAATATACAACTAAAATAAGAAAATTGGACATTCTTATGGCTCATCATTTGTGTGAAACTTACATGGTATCTAACCTTCAAATATACAAGTCCCTTTTGAAACATCAGGATGATTCAAGCATGAGCTTTTTTTGGGTGTATTTTCTTAAGATCTTTATATAAATCTAATTTTGAACATCATATTGCTTTCTCACTCTCTCTATTACTCTTTCCTTACACTTAATTATTCTTGCATATTCTCTATTGTAAATATGGTCATCATTGCACCAAAAGATTGACCTATCAATGCTTGATACAATTGCTATAGTTAATTAATCCATGGGAGGTGGTTAAGCTATGTCATAAACCCGAGTGTTGTGTTGCACAACACATGGAGAATAAGGGTGCACACCTTGCAACAATCCCCCTAGTGCAAGCAAGGGGTTCAAACCCGTGACCCAAGCTCTGATACCAATTATTACAAAGATGGTTTTCATTGCACCAAAAGATCGAACTGTTAATGCCCAATACAATCGCCAGAGTTAATGAGTCCACAGGAGGCGGTTAACCAATGTCATGAACCCAAATATTGTGTTGCACAACACAAGGAGACCAAGGCCACACACATTGCAAAATTCTCATATTAAATTAGAATCTATTTTTATAAGGAAATAAGCAATAGCATTTAATATTGAAAAATTAAAGCTCTCATCATATTTTGTCATAACATCACCATTGATTTCCTTCTCCTATCATCACTATATCTCTTTATCTCTCATTATTGGTTATATATTTTTTTGTCATTGATGCTACAATTTTCAAAATATTTTCTTAATCTCCCCATGTTGCATATTTTAAGTTTTTCCCTTGCCTTCAACCTCAACCCATTACATATCTTGTGACATAAATATCCATTTTAACCTCTATCACTTAAACATACCACTTATAGTAGAAAAATATCATAGGGTTTCATCTTCTTAAATCCAAATCTATACATATGTCACTCTTTTATCTCACTAGGATCTCACACACTCCAAATGTTCCAAAGTACATGTTGTAGGGGCTAAATATGCAAATATGGGACTAGCTTAGACAATTTTCTAAATTCACAAACCAATTTTTCCTTTCCCTCTGAAGATCTATTATTAATATGTTAGTTTCCATGATTGATGTGAAGAACCTAAAAGTGTAGTGAAAATAAAAATAAGTCATGTTTCCAAAATACTTTAAATTTATCAAATTAATGGACACAAGAGCTTAAGGTAGATAGTAGCATCCAAGTGTAGGCATGGACATCTAGGTGCAATTATCAGTATCAGGGTGTAGATACAGGTAATATATTTTTCAAAGTTCTCATAATTAGCTCATATTTCACAAGTGTGCTTCACCAAATACTTCTATCCATTTATAGCTTGATTGATTTTTATTTTAGTCATGTTTGGTATCCTTGTTCTCTATCTTTTCTAGTAGCATAGTTCATTTCCATTATTAGTTCCAATTGTCTGTGTTTTATATTAAATCACATTAGACTAGTTTATGTTTTCAAGTGTAGACACCTAAAATTGACCATTCACATTTGTTCAATTTATCCCTAATTCATCTATTCTCGATCCCTTATATTAAATTATATTTTATTATTTAATTAATGTTTCTTATTTATGTTTTCATTCTAATATATTTTCTTCTATTTTACTAAGTCCTAGCCTAAGGTAATTAATTTATTATAACTATCTACCCTTCACTAACCATATTCCCCTTTCATATATAAATAAATATTTATTTAATTTACCTCTCCTATCCCATTTCCTCCAAATGAATTAAATAAATATATTTTGATTTATTCATTTTCTCTCTCCAAGTGTCAGATCCTCCAAATTTTTCCACTAGTCTTAATCCTACCCCCTAATCTTCACCTAATCACTCCCTTAAACATGTGTGCACATGTCTAGCATGCCTGATGGGACCCATGTCATGGTTTGTTTAATCAAAATTTGGTATTTTTCGTTTTCACATCTTCCAAGTTCTACAGGTGAATGTGTTGCTATTTGGGTGAAAGTGGCATGTGGATAAGTGAAAGAATATATATAAGAAAATACACTCCTAAGCTAGCCAACAAAATAATCCAATAAATGTGATTTGAGATAAGTGAATGCACTTTGTAGTTAGGTGATAATGAAAAAATTTAGGTGAATCCATCGAAGATATTTATACTTAGAGAATTTGGTGAATCCATTTTGGGAGTTGAAAATATTCTCTACACTTTAGCAGATGTGAAAATTTAGGGCTTCAATGAGTACACAAATTCTTAGGTGAATGTGCAAATTTAGGGCTTCAATAAATACATGAACACTCAAGTGAATGCAACCTATGTTTAGGAAAATCTATGAGGTATAAATATACTTTCATTCCTTATCATATTGTTCAAGTTTCTTGGTATTTTCGATACTGATTTTAGTTTACTCGACCCTACTTGTGATCACTCTAACATCATTTGTGCATCATAGGTTAGTTAAAGACTGATGGATTTGAAAAATATAACATCATCTTTTGAAGGTTCATAGTCAAAGACTCTTTTTCCCTTTATCACTAATCTAGGAACTAAAGTAGCATATAGGGTTAATCTATTGTTTGTCATGTTTGGGGTCTTTTTCCAGTGTATTCTTTCCCCATGTATCATTCAATGAGATTGGGGATCAAAAACCACAAATTGATCCAAGTCTTATTGAGTTGACCTAAGAGCACTAGTTATGTGTATGCTCTTTCCTTGCGCTTCATGCAAACTTGGAGGTCAAAAGGAACTAGTAACTCTTTCCTTTCAAGAGGCTTGCTTGGGGATTTCATCCTATCAAGGTACAAACTCAACCATGTGAACCAATGAGGTATAAAAAGGGGGAGAACAAAATTTGTATCCCAATCTAGTCATGTCATGTTTAGTGAAACTTTGATATTTGGGTGATACCACAACCAGAAGTTCAGGTTTGGTCCAAGATCTCTAGTGAAATTTCTTGATGAATGCTTGTGATGAACTAGTTGTTGTGCCCTCAGCACACACCCTATTCGCAACGGGGACCCTCTCTTTCTTTCACCTCGTCGAGTTGTTTTATCGTTGCCTCGTTTTACGTGCCCTCATTTTTTGTGTCCAAGATGGTCGACGTGCTTCTAAAGTTTCATCCTAGGTTGACCATGTTTCACCCCTTCATAATTTTCTAAGTCTTGAGTCCTCCCAGAGTTCCTTTGGCACTTTTCCTTTTTCAAGCGGTCGTGGGACTTCCCGAGCCCAGCTCACTGGGTTTCCCTTACCGAGTTTCCTTGTTGGATTTTCTCTTTCAGACAACTTTTGGCCTGCGTCCTTCTGATTCTCAGACCCTGGGACCATCTTCGTCATCGGCTTCTCACTTAGCATTTTTCGATGGCCATGACCCCATGTCTTTCCTGCTTCCAGGTCTCGGACCTCCCGCCATCGACCTGATTTTCAAAACCACCAACTTTTGAGTTAGTCATACCTACATTAATTAGGTGCATTAATTGCACTTAGGAGTATAAATAATGCAATCAACATATCATTTTCACATGTTAGGAAGATCAAAAGACTACAACAACCCTCCCACCATCATCACCTTTGCGCCTAAGACCTCTCTTCGCTGCTCCTTGAGAATTCATCAACTAAATTCATCGGGTTCAAAAGGTATGTTTGTCGCTCAACCTTCGATTTCATCTTTTATGATTTTAAACTCAAGTAATGGGTGAAAACGGTTGAGGTTGTATGAATTTGATAGAAGAAGGATTGTGCCACAAAACCCATGTCATGAAACCCTTAGAAAATCCCTTAAAACAACTAAAAATAAGCACAAAACCTCATATCCTCGGTGTTGTTCTTCATAAAGACCGATAGCGTCCCTTGGGTCCGAGTGCCTCCTTGGCTGAAGAAATGATCAAACGAAACACAACTTTGCAGTGACGAAGTGCCTTGCGAGTTCCGGATCTTGGAACTCCACCATCGGAATGTCGTCTCCCATTCATTGTCTTAAACGACGTTCTCGCCCTACCTACCCAAGCCTCAGATCTCGTCCTTATGCTCTTTGTTGGATTTGCTAAATAAAATGAACAGATCTGAGCATCCATCGCGTCCCGGTTCATGAACCTCCATCCACTGACCGTCATTGCCATTTCGTCATTCTTAACGACCATCGCAGGACTACCTCTTGACCCTCAGATCCTGAACTGTTTGGTGCCACATGAGCAAAGTTGTCTAAAGCAAGAAACCTCCACATACTTACCTTCACAGGACCCCAAACCCTAGACTTCTGCCATCAGGACTCTGCCCCATTTTGACTGTGCAAATAGAAAATTCAAACCATCCTGTTGACCCCTAGGCCCCAACACTCTAGTCACCACCAAGAATTTAACAAGGAAATGCAAGGAAAACTCCAACCCTGGGTCTAGTCCACTGGGTTGCTCCCACTAGACTTTCATTCGTGGTTCATTATTTTCCACAGCCATCCTCTGATGGCTTCTTGGCCTTCGCGGCCTGAGTACCCAAATGACCGAAGAATTTGCACTTTATCAGGTGTCCTTCAACCTCGCGGGTTCAGGACTCCAAAATTCTATCCCCGAAATGTCGTTTCTCTAAAGTCGTTCCAAAGGGCTAACACCTAGTGACTTTCCACCTTCATGGTTTCAGGTTCCCTAATAATGATCCAAATGACTTCTAATTTGAAAACAAACATTGACCCACTAGCTGAAATTTGACCCTCTCCCACCTGAACAATTTAAATTATCCAAATATGAGGTCAGGAGAAACCATCCAAGTTTTCTTGCCCTGTTTGCCCTTCAAAACAACATTCTAACCAGGGAAGTCCGACCTTTGGGGCTCAGACCATCCAAATTCCCTCCAGTGAAATATTAATGGTGACTTTGACTAAGTGTTAGAGTTTTAAGCAATGAATTACCTAATTTAACAATGTTTTGTAGGGATTTGGCTAGCCATTTTCGTCATCATGCTTGATTATGCTTACCCTGCCTTTGTGCAGGATATATGGAATCGGGTGTAGAGGCCTCAGGGGCAGTCAAGGACAAAGGAAAGAAAACTGCAAAGGTTCCTCGAGGAAAGGAAGATAAGGATCAGATGAGATATCAATTCCAAGGGGCACCATTGCAATCCAGAATTACCACCAAATGTAAGGATATTTTTGACACCAATATTGGGCATGTGAATATTGATGATTTCATACAAAGGGTCAGGGTCAACCCCAAGATAGAAAGTGCAAGACTAATTAGAAGTAGCTAAATAGCTAAAGCTACAGGTTTCCTTACCACTTTGATTGCCCCTGAACTAGTAATGGCTTGCAAGGAAATATATCAGCCATAAAAAAGAACTATTGTTGACCGAGATGGGAACATTTTGGCCAACATATCTGCCTCAGGAATAATGAAGAACTTTCATATTCCTGTCTTTGGGGAGATGGAACTACCAACTATCAAGGAATACAAAATAATGTGGAATGAAGACCCCATGAGATGCAAGAAACTTATAAATCAATATTGGCTTAAGGAGAAGAGGGGCAGTGTTGCAAAAGTTCCTCAAGAGCTCTTTCGCAATGATTTCTTCGAAGAATACCATGATCTAGTCACCCTGCTGAGTAGAGTAATGGGCCTCCCTACTGAGGCCTATTTTCAAGAGTGGATGGTCTATTTTATTGAGAAAATTCTCTGCGGAGAAGATACGACATTTTCTTTGGGAGGGATAATAAGTGATTTCTTTCATGAACAGTTCATGAACATTAAAAAGACCTCCAAGTTCTATATGACTTCTTACCTAGTATATTCACTAGCTAATTGGAGGCACTACCATGGGTTATTCAAAGCTCCAAATGAGGAACCTAGCAGGGAGCTCAAGGCTTATGATAGATACCCCCAGCTGCAATTCAAAAACTTCAAGAAGGATATTGGAAATATGGGCATTAATCTCATCGTTCAGACAATGAACACGTTCTTGGATATACATAAGTCTCTTGAGGGTACAAAGAAAATTTGCACCGAATTCCCAAGGAAGTATGAGTCTGCCTACCCAAAAATTGAGGCCATCCTCAAGTTGCCAAGTGAGATTTGGGAGAAAGAATTTACATTAAAAGAGGATGATCGCTGGCTTGTGGACATCGTGAAGTGAGACTTTGAGAACAAAAAAGAAAGGTTGGTGCAGGTGATCGAGAAGGTGGATCTGGATATCAAGTGGGCCAAGGAATTTTGGTCGAACTGCACCCGATATTTGAGGCTAATGATAGTGTACGATGTGCCCGTTGTTGAGATCAACCTAGAGAAAGTAAAGCCTCACTTTCAGAAGAAGATAGAAGATGGCATGTCGGGCGAGATTACTACAGATTTCATGAGTTTTATTGCCCGAGGCTTCACCTAGAAGTCTGAGTTGTTCAAGGACCATGTTGTTAAGTATGATGAAGACTGGGAAAAGTTCGTTGACAATTTTAAGGAATGGAGTTACCAAGTGCTGAAGTCTGACATCATAGAGGTTGATAGGCTCCAGACGATGATCTTGAAGTTCATGGAGTATGCTGCTTTGAAGAAGTAGGAAGGCAACCCTATTATTGATGAATAATTTTTGATAGAATAGTTGCAGCAAAAGGGCAATCAACAAGAAGACAAAACGCTACAGTGTTGCCACTAAAGACAAAATAGGGAAAAAGACAAAGATGTATTTTAAAATGTAATATATTGTGGGGTAGGTAGAACCTTAGGTTATAGTGAATTGTGGCCACATAAATGTAAATCAATCTTGGCCAGATGTTCTACTTTTGGGACACTATAAATGAGGGACCTCCTCTCATTTTCAAAGGGATTTGAGTTGTTGAAATGACATGCTGCAGAAATTTGAATAGAAATACATTGACCTTGGTGCATTTATGAGTTTCTTCTATGTTTCATGATTCATCTCCAATAGTTAGATGATTTAGTTCAATTTAATTTGCTGTCCCATTTCCTTTCAGTTAGCTTTGATAGATTTAGTAATGTTGTTCCGTGGTTGTGAATATTTTTGTTTTGTAGATGCCTTCCTTGTCCATAATTTTGGTTGTTTGCTACTAGTAGATGGATGTGTAAAGTTATTCTGGACTTAAATTTGAAGCTGCCTTTAATCTTTATCTTTGTTCATGCATATATCTGATGAATGAATGGTAAAACATTTGTAGTCCTTAGAAGATAGCACAAATTTCATGACACTGTGAAATTTCTGGTTAAGTGAAATTTTGTTAAGGAGTTTGTCCACAGTAGAGACCTCCATGATCACTGTTCATTAGTAGTTGCAGGTTCAGGAACCCTCTCTCTTCCCTGCCCCCTTTTCCTTTCTTTAATAACCTATGCTAAGGTTCATTGCACATTGTAAAGCCAAATTTTAAATAGAAAATGGAGTTCAAAATTGTTGCTTGAACCTACAACAAATGTATAACAACTTTATATCTTTTAAAACTCCATTTGCAGATCCAACTCCCTTCCAGCCTAATTTTCGTAAGTCTGCTTGTGATTACCAGTAAAATCACATCAAACATCAATTGAGATATTCTATGAAATTCATGAGCTGACACTCGAGAGACCATGGGGTAATTCTCAACAACTTGTTGGATATTTCCTTTCAAGAGAGGTAATGCACCTATGCATTGCCTATGTTGAGAAAGTGTGCAAAAATACCCATCAACAGAATTGGTGCTAGAAGGAGGGAATTTTTGGAGCTAAGCTAGATAAAATTGGGTCTTTCTCCCCTGAGATATTTTATAGAATAGTAAGGTCTACGCAAAACAAAAGGGAATCTCAAGAGCCATCGCCCCCTACCCGAGCTAAGAGAGCGAAGAAAGGGAAAGCCTCTGCTTCCAACACATCTGACCAACCCATTTCGCTTTCACCTTCATCTCCTTCTTCTATCCGTTCAACTTCATCTTGTCCATCATCTTTAGTAGCACCTTCTCTCACTCATTTGCTTCAAACAACCTTACAAGCTGCCGTGTCCGCTGGGCTAGACGCTTCCTTCCAGTCCAACATCATCCTTTTTTTGGGTGTTGTATTGCTGATTGTTGTTCCCTTTCAACAACCTCAAGTTAGTTTGGCTCATCCACCTCCAACTTCACCTCCAATGGTGTTGTTGGGAAATAATCCATCCCCTTGGTCTTTAACCTATACCATGATATGCCAAAGAATCCATAAAGCTTCTAAATGAAGTTCAATCCTCGAGATCCGTAGAGGACAACGAAAGAGCATATTAAGATTTTTGAGATAGGCTTGAAGACTATGCAAATCGTTTATGAGGACGTGGCTTGCAGGATCTTTCCCTATTCCTTGGGGGAAGATGCCTTTTACTAGTATGTCAACTTGTCGACAAGAACTATCAACACATGGGATCTCCTAAAGAATGCCTTCCTGCAATATTTTTAGGATTTTGATCAGTCCTTCAAAGCTGTACTGGTAGTTTATGTCAGTCTGAAGGGAGGTCAATGAGATGATTAGATCCTTTAATGATCACTTCCATAGGGTATACACTCGGCTACAGGACCCTTACATGCTCAATGATGTTGTTGTCCTACCAGTTTATTATGCAGCACTAGACAATCTTACTTCAACATTGGTAAAAAGGATGAGACCTCCTTCCAGATTGGTGAACTCTTACACCGAGGCGGTCATTTCCAGCACAGACTTGGGATAAAATATTTATGGTCCACTACCCTCTTTGGGGCAGGTTTCCCATCCTTCACAAATTCAAGGGTGTACTCAAGCTTTGTAGCAGCAAACACCCTTCATGAATCTAATACCGCAACTGCCTATAGTGCCTCACCCAGGTCAACCAATAAACCAGGAACCTCTAGTTCCACAATTCTTACTGCCTCAGTCACCACCGGTCTATTCTCAGCTACCTCAAGTGTCAGCATACTTGCAGGCCTCTGAATTCTTGTGCGGTCATCAAAATCAGTCAATTACACAATCAATTTTCCTACATAATTTAGCCTCACAAATGAGCAACATAGAGAAGGATCAGATCGATGAGCTGACAGAGATGATCAAGAAAATGTCCATGGAGATGACTCACTTGAGGAATCAAAACAATTAATTATAGGTTTCACAATGAAACATCCAAGATAACCTCAACCGTGATAGTCGTGACGACCGAGATTACCGAGACAATCGTGATGCCAGCACATCCTCCAGACAAAATTATCATAGATGTCAAAATTTGGGACAAAAATTTGACAGGAGGCTCTCTCAAAGGTAGAATCAAACATGGAACACAAGGCCAAACAATGGTGGCATTCCTATGCCCATGGACCAGCCTAGCAAAAATGAAAAGACTACAAGTGAAGTCTACCTAGCTGAGACTACCTTGTCTGGCTTGTGTCGCATCCACAAAACAAGTCGACATTCTGAATTGGATTGTTCGGACTTCCTATCGGTTGTTGAAATTTTTCAGATTGAACTCCAAAATGTTGTGGATAGCTTAGGATGTAGAGACCTCATTCCTTCTAAGCCATACGATATTTTGATGTTGGTCAATCAAACACCCTTCCTAAAAGTTGAAATAAACATGTCCAAAAAGGAGGATGTCACTACAAGCAGCGACAAGGCAGAAGAGGTAAGTACCAAAAGTCCTTTGGCTCAGCTTTTCAATTTAGTAGAAAATGGTCCAATAGACAAGGAAGAGTTGAGAGAGGATGAAGTCCAAATGTTCCACCAAATTACCACTCCATATGATTTAAGGAATAGACAAGCTAGGGGGCACACCGGTGGTCCTTTCATGACCTCCACTCCATCTAATAATTTCAGCACCCTGCCTGACCCAAATGCAAGAAACAACCCAAGTTATCCAAACATACCTATGCGGTACTTTAACAAGAATAGGTAGCAGAATCAAAATCAAAATCAGCCCACTAGCTCCTCCCAAATTACCACTTATGATGTAAAATCAAACAAATGGGAGAATATATTGTAGAGGAATTCAAGAAGGTTAAGTTAAATGTGTTTGCCTTCAAACTGCTTAAAGTCCCAACTATTAGAAATGATTTATTTAGGATGATCAATGGGACCCCTTCATCCAGACCAGCCCAAGACTCACACCCAAGGAGGTTTTCCTTTGAGGATCAACAAAGTGAACCAATTGTGTGACAAATTTTCAACAAGAAAGTTGACCCATTTGCAAATCAACAGGCTAATAAGCAACCTGCCAAGGAAACAGATCAAACCCAAGCCCAAAACAAGGGCAATGATAAAGATAAGGGCTAGGTGGCCCTAGTAGATCTTTCTGGAGGACTATTTTAGGGAAAATTTGAAACCCCTCCCTTTTTGACCACTATTAGAGTGTTTGGGAAGAATCTCCATAATTGCTTGCTGGACTTGGGAGCTTCTGCCAACGTCATGCCCTTGAGCATGTGCAAGGCTTTGGGGATAGTCCCAACTCCTTCCCAGCATAAAGTGACATAGCTTGACAAGGCCGAGATCAATATAATTGGCGAGATCAACAAAATACCCATGCAGATTGTTGTTGATCCGCAGATATAGCAAACCATTGACATCCAAGTTGTTGATATCCCAGACACCTATGACATAATTTTAGGAAGCCATTTCACAAGAGCATTGAATGGATATGCCGCAACAAATTACTCCCACCTATGGCTGCCATGGAAGGGGATGTCGAATCAGATTCAAATAGATAGGGAGCCCCGCATGAAGTTTATGATCACATAATACAAAAACACAAATGAAGTGTTGTTTGTTGACATAGAATTAGGAAATTATTCTCCAGTGTCATATTTGAATGAATAAGAATTCTTTGAAGAAGAAGCAACTAGGGCAGTTCTTCTTGTATTGTGCAATCCACTTGCTAACTTAGCCCATGCCCCTCACAGCATGGAAATGTTGATCGAGTCAAATGACGAGGAGTCCTGTGAGGATAGTAATCTTGGATTATTGGATGGCTTCCAAGATTTTATGGAGAAATGTGTACAAGATTAGCTCAGTATGGGAGCTAGAATGAATTTTCAAGAACTCCTACTACCTAGTTGGTGCAAGGTGCATAATGCTGCCCATTCAGAGTTTGAATGTTGTGTATGCCAAAAAATAATTGAGCATATCAAAGGACAGATCACTCCAAAGGAGGAAGTGCAGTCAACACCATCAAATCAAAGTTGTTTGGAACCCACTCCACCTTAGAGGATTTCTGAAATGAGACCGCCATCAAAAGAGAAGGTCAAATCAGTTAGTTCCAAGATCGGAGACTCTCCTGGGTTCTGGACACTGCACTTTGACGGATCCAAATCCAAGCATAGAGTTGGAGCCGGCTTCAAGCTAATCAATCCCAAAGGTAAGTCATACTTCGTTGCTCATATAATTCAATTTTATTGCACTAATAACATGGTGGAATATGAGGCATTGGTCTTGGGGCTCCTCATGGTGTTAAGGAAAGGTGTTAAAATGTTGCAAGTCTTTGGGGATTTTGAGTTGGTCATAAACCAAGTAAGGAAGCTCTACTCTTGCTATAACCGGAGATTCACTAATTATAAGTATAGGGTATTGGATCTATTAGAGGGACTAGATGCATTCAATATCCAGCTGACCCCACACTCTCAAAATCACACTGTTAATGCCTTAGCACAAGCGACTAGCACCTTACAACCATTGTCATTGTCTGGCATCAAGAGGTTTACTGTTGAGCTCACCTCCATATCATCCGTGTCGGATAATGTAACCAATTTCTAGGTATTTAATGATGACAAACACATCCTAGATTTCATCACCAGTTCCGATGTGTTCTCCACCCAAATAATTGATTAGATAGAGCCTAAAGAGGCCGAGCTAGATATAGAAGGGGTCATCAACCTCAATACTAACACTATCCCTAGAGGAATGGTCCAATTGGAATGTATATTTGATCTGGATTAAATCAGATGATAGGATTGGCAAACAAAGAGGGATTCCACTAGTGACCAATGTGACACCTATAACCCTGGAATAGCTAAGGATGTTAAGAATGTATTTATCGGAAAGGTGTGCACACCTGAACAAAGAAAGGGTATAGTGGATGCTTTTTGAAAGTACCACAATGTCATTGCTTGGAGCTATGAAGACCTAAAAACATATGACACGTCAATCATCACTCACACCATCCCTCTTAGACCGGATTTCAGACCATTTCGATAGTGGTAGATCCCTATCAATGCTCTACTAGAACCAATCATATATAAGGAAGTGCAGAAATTATTGTCCACCAAAATTATTTTCCTAGTTAGGCACTCTACGTGGGTGGCCAATTTGGTTCCGGTTAGAAAAAATAATGGAGAAATCAAGTTGTGTGTCGATTTCCACAATCTAAATAGAGATTCAAAAAAGGATAACTATCTTGTGCCATCATTAGATGAGGTATTGCAAATAGTTAATGGTTCCCAGATGATGTCCTTCTTGAATGGGTACTCAGAGTACAACCAAGTTATGGTACAGTACGAAGATCGACATAAAACAACATTCACCACCAAATGGGGCACTTTTTTCCTACAGGTGAATGTCGTTCAAACTCATTAATGTTGGCACAACATTTCAACATGCAATGGACATAGCCTTCAATGATTTGATTGGAAAATGCATAATTATCTACATGGATGATTTAACTGTATTCTCAAAACAACGAGGTGATCATGTTGCTGATTTGTGCAAAAAAATTCAGAGGTGTCGAGAATTTGGGGTGTCCCTCAATCCGAAGAAGTGTATCTTTGTGGTCACTGAAGGAAAATTGTTGGGACATGTCCTCTCAAAAAAGGGAATTTCCATTGACCCCGAGTGTATCCAGGCCATCATGAAGATTCAACTACCAGGCAACAAGAAAGAAAAAATTCATCATAGGCTTTGCTAAAATTGTCAAACCACTCAATGCAATGTTAAAGCAAGACGCCAAAATTCAGTGGATCCTAGAAGCCAAGAAGGCTTTTGAAGAGATCAAGAAAGTAATTATTGATGCGCCTGTGCTGGTCAGCCCCAATTATCTGAAGCCATTTTATATTTATTCATTTGCTTCAGACCACTTATGTGCCAACATTTTGACTCAGAAGATCGATGATGGGAATGAACACCCGATAGCCTTAATGAGTGCCCCATTAAAGGACGTTGAGCTAAGATATCACAATGTTGAAAAGAAAGTGTATTCTCTCATTCGTGGAGTCAAGAAATTCAGGCATTACATCTTGAGAAACAAAGCATTTTCCATTGTGCCTGACCCTGCAATCAAGACGTTGCTCATGTAGAACGAGCTGGGAGAGCGCAGAGCCAAATGGGTGACCCTGCTATAAGAGTATGATATGGAAATTCAATAGATAAAATTGGTTAGAGGGCAAGCCCTTACCGAAACAATAGTTGAAGTTGGACCCGAAATCACAGTTCAACAATACCAGTTGGAGGATGTCTCTCCAAGAGAGTGGTATGACGACATAGTGTACTATCTGTTGAATTGCAAATGTCCGCCCCGCCTGTAGGGAGTCCAAAAAGGTGCCCTTAGACTAAAGAGTAGCAACTACATGTTGCAAGGGGCCATATTGTACAAGAGGAATCATGAAGGCATATATATGAGGTGTCTTGGCAAGGAAGAAGCAGATTGGGTCTCGAAGGAGTCTCATGATAAATTTGGCATGAGTCATGGTTCTAGCCTTTCTATAGCCCATCAAATCTTGAGAGGTGGATATTACTGGCCTACAGTCTTCAAGGATGCTCATAATCGCATCTGTGCATGGCATATTTTCCAAATTTTGGCAAATAGAGAAAGGAATGATGTTGTCTCACTACAACCAGTCCTAGAGGTAAGGTTGTTCGCGCAATGGGGTCTCAAATTCATTGGTCTGGTAAGCCCACCATCATTCGTGGGTCATAGGTACATTCTAAATGCCTCTAATTAGTATACTAGATGGACAAAAACAATTGCATGTAGGCAATGTACCACAGAGGTAGTTACTGAATTTCTTGAAAGTTTTATTTTAAATCATTTTGGTTGCCCGTATGCATTAGTATATGATAATGGCCCCACCTTCTCCTCGCTTAATTTTTCTAGTTGGGCCTTTGATTATGGCATTGCCCTCAAATTTTTATCCAATTACTATCCTCGGGGCAATGGCCTTGCAGAATATACCAACAAAAACCTGATCACTGTGATTAAAAAACTATTTGATAGGGACCCTAAGGGCTGGCATACCCAGCTCCATTTTTCCCTTTGAGTGGATCGCACACGTCACAAGGCCACCCTAGGAAATTCCCCATTCCATCTGGTCTATGGCTTGGAGCCTATCTTTCTGATACACCTGAAAATTCCCATTCTCCGATTCATCAATGATCTTTATGAAGGAGGGGACCGTAGAGAGGCTCGGCTAGCTGAGCTCTTACACTTAGAAGAAGTACGTGACTGTGCAATAGAAAATTTCTCCAAACATCGAGGCGTAGTCAAAATATTGTTCGATCACCGAGCCAAAATTAAGGCCTTCTGAATTGTTGATTTAGTCCTATATTGGGATAAGGCCAACAAAAATAAAGGGGTACACAACAAATTCGACAAGCTTTGGCTTGGCCCCTTTCAAATATCTAAAATTTTGGAAGACAATGCTTTTCGTTTGAAAACTTTAACTAGTAAGAATGTCCTATTGCCTATCAACGGGTAGCATTTAAAGCATTACTTCCAAGTTTGAGCTCATGTAGAGCTATTCTTGTAAATATTTGTACATAGGTTGCTTTGGTTTGCTTTCATCATGTTGTTTTGCGTTGCTTTGTTTGGATTGCTTCTTGATTGTTTTGTCCTTTTGATAGGAGGCTTTTCGTTCCCATTGTGGTGATCATGATCATTCAATGAATGGTTCACTTTGCTGCCCGCTCTTAGTGTTTGTTGGATAAACATTCATTCTCGACTATTAGTCTCTAATAGCTATCTAGAAAGGGATGGTTTCCTCAATTGAACTTTATTTTAGAACTTGATCCTTGGCTCAATCCTTTTACATTCATCTCAGATCTTGCACAAAACACATGTTAATTATTTTTGGAGGGTCGTGCAATGGTAGCTATGATAATTTGGTAAGTAAAAAATATTAAGTCCCCTCAAGTGACCACTATGGTTCTCAAACCCATCATAGGCTTCAGTGCTTACTCAGTTGAGAAAACAATAAAGTGTAGAAAGAAAACCAAAAAGAAAGAAATAAAGCTTTGAAATCAAGCAACTGTATGGGTGTGCGGGTAACTCTACCGGGGCTATGGATGCCCAACCGACAGTAGAGAAATATTCGTGAGGTCACAATGAAAACTCCATCGGGGCTATGGACGCTTGACTGGCAGCGGGGAAATATCTAGGTTACTTTTGGTGGTTGGATGATTTATGTAGCTTGCTTGTTTCATTAGCCACTTCTTGTCACCGCTCCCGAGGGAAGGAATGAATTCACTACACACACACTTCTAAGATGTTTCATGGGTTGATTTAACTAAGGATCTCATTCTCCTAGTTCACTTCTGGATATCAACCCCCCTAGTCTGCGAAACCAAAGATTTTAGGTCCTGAATGAATACTTATCCCTTGAACACTCGAGATAATTCTCCCAATAGAGTCACCATTTGTTGTGCCTTTAGAACACACCTCATTCAAAATAGGGACCCTCTCTTTCTTTTGCCTTGCCGAGTTGTTTTGTCACTGCCTCGTTTTGTGTGCCCTAGATGGTCAGCATGCTTCTGAAGTTTCATCCTAGGTTGACCATGTTTCACCCCTTCAAAATTTGCTAAGTCTTGAGTCCTCTCAGAGTTCCTTTGGCACTTTTCCTTTTGCAAGCGGCCATGGGACTTCTCGGGCATAGCTCGTTGGATTTCCTTGTTGGATTTTCTCTTTCAGACGGCTTTTGGCCTGCGTCCTTCCGGTTCTCGGACCCTAGGGTCCTCTTCATCGTCGACTTACCACTTAGCGTTTTTGGACGACCATTACCCCACATCTTTTTGGCTTCCGGGTCCCGGACCTCCCACCGTCGTCCTAATTTTCAAACCCACCAACTTTCAAGTCGATCGTACCTACATTAATTAGGTGCATTAATTGAACATAGGAGTATAAATAATGGCACCGACATGTCATTCTCACATGTCAGGAATATTAGAAGAATACTATAGTGACCCTCCAAACATCGCCACCTTCGCGCCTGAGACCTCTCTTCGCCACTCCTTGAGGATTTGTCAACTTCATTCATCAGGTTCGAAAGGTATGTTTTATGCCCGGCCTCCAGTTTCATCTTTTGTGATTTCACACTCAAGTAACAAGTGAAAAGGGTTGAGGTTGTATGAATTTGATAGAAGAGGGATTGTGCCACAAAACCCATGTCATGAAACCCTTAGAAAATCCCTTAAAACAACTAAAAATCAAGCACGAAACCTTATATCCTCAACATCGTTCTTCATAAAGAGCGAGAGTGCCCCTCGGGTCCAACGAGTGCCTCCTTGGTTGAAGAAATGATCAAACAAAACACAACTCTACAGTGATGAAGTACTTTGCGGGTTCCGAATCTCAGAACTCTACTATCGGAAGGTCGTCTCCCATTCATCGTCTTAAACGATGTTCTCGCCCCACCTACCCAAGCCTCGGATCCCATCCTTATGCTCTCTATTAGATTTTCTAAATAAAATGAACACATGTGAGCGTCCATCATGTCTCGGTTCATGGACCTCCGTCCACAGACTGTCGTTGCCATTTCGCCGTTCTTAACGACCATCGCAGGACTGCCTGGTGCCACATGAGCAAAGTTGTCTAAAGCCAGAAAAATCCACGTCCTTACCTTCGTAGGACCCTGACCCCCAGACTTCCACCATCAATACTCTACCCCATTTCAGGCATCCAAATGGAAAATTCAAGCCATCTTCCTGACCCCTGGGCCCCGACACTCCGATCGCCACCAAGAATTTAATAAGGAAATGGAAGGAAAACTCTGACCCCGGGTCTGATCCTCTGGGTTGCTCCCACCAGAATTTTGTTTGTGGTTCGTCATTTTCCATAGCCATCCTCCGATGGCTTCCTGACCTTCATGGCCCGAGTACCCAAATGACCTAAGAATTTACAAACTTTATCAGGCGTCCTTCAACTTCCCAGGTTCTGGACTCCAGAATTATGTTCCTGGAATGTCATTTCTCTAAAGTCGTTCCAAAGGGCTAACACCTAACGAATTCCCCCTTCATGGTTTTGGGTACCCTAATAATGATTCAAACGAATTCCAATTTGAAAAACAACATTGACCCACGTGATGACATTTAACCCTCTCCCACCTGAACACTTCACATTATGCAAATATGAGGTTGGGAGAAACCATTTGGGTTTCCCTGCCTTGTTCGCCCTTTAGAACAACATTTTGACTAGGGAAATTTGGCCTCTAGGGCCCAGACCATCCAAATTCCCTCCAGTGAACTACTGATGGTGACTTTGACTAAGTGTTAGAGTTTTGAATTATGAACTACCTAATTTAACAATGTTTTGCAAGGATTTGGCTAACCATTTGCGTAATCATGCTTGATTATGCAAACCCTGTCTTTGCGTGCAGGATATATGGAATCAAGTGTAGAGGCCTCAGGGGCAGTCAAGGACAAAGGAAAGAAAACTACAAAGGCTCCTCGAGCAAAGGAAGATAAGGATGAGATGAGATATTAGTTCCAAGGGGCACCATTGCAATCCATAATTACCACCAAATGGAAGGGTATTTTTGACACCAATATTGGGCATGTGAATATTGATGATTTCATACAAAGGGTCAAGGTCAACCCCAAGATAGAAAGTGCAAGACTAATCAGAAGTAGCGGAATAGCTAAAGTTGTAGGATTCCCTCTCGCTTTGATTGCCCTTGAACTAGTAATGGCTTGCAGGGAAGCATATCAGCCAGAAACAAGAACTATCGTTGACCAATATGGGAACATTCTTGCTGACATGTCCACCTCGAGAATAATGAAGACCTTTCATATTCCTTTCTTTGGGGAGATGGAATTTCCAACTATCAAGGAATGCAAAGAAATTTGGAATGAAGACCCCATGAGATGCAAGAAACTTATAAATCAGTATTGGCTTAAGGAGAAGAGGGGCAGTGCTGCAAAAGTTTCTCAGGAGCTCTTTCACAATGATTTCTTCAAAGACTACCATGATCTAGTCACCCTGCTGAGCAGAGTAATGGGCCTCCCTATTGTGGCCTATTTTCAAGAGTGGATGGTCTATTTTATTAAGTAGATTCTTTGTGGAGAAGATACTACATTTTATTGGGGAGGGATAATCAGTGATTGCTTTCATGAACAATTCATGAACATTAAAAAAACCTCCAAGTTCTATATGACTTCTTACCTAGTATATTCACAAGCTTATCGGAGGCACTACCATGGGTTATTCAGAGCTCTGAATGAGGAACTTGGCAGGGAGCTCAAGGCTTATGATAGATACCCCCAACTACAATTCAAAAACTTCAAGAAGGATTACTATTGGGTGAATGATACGTTCATAGCTTACATTATCAGGTTGCTTAGGGGTGACTTTTGGAGAAGAGTTTCCCATAGTGCTCAAGCCTTTCTCAAGCAATATGCATTTCTATTCATTCTATATCCTAAGTTCACATACATCTGCACCCAGGGATTCTTAAAAAGACCAAACAAGCTACCCTGGTATCCTAATGATCGAATAATATTGTTAGAACTTTCTTGGGAGCTGCGGCACATTCATGCCCTTTGAAGTAGTAAGAATCTAGCAGGGATCCCTTACCCCCTTACATAGCTAAGGAATGTATGAGCTTTATACTTCCCAATGTGCCCAAAATTAAGAGAACAAGTTGGTCGAATACCATCTCAAATCCCACATAGCCAGATCGTGGATGGATCCATATGGCCACATCAAAAAAGCAATTGGACAAGAGTTTTCCCATCTTCACAACATTGAGGACTTTTGGGTCAATTGTAAAGATGACTTTGAAGTGCGAATAAGACACTATATGCGGATGACTACATACTTTGTAAAGAGGGTGAACCTTTTCCCGATACCTGACCAACTAGAAGAGGATGAAAATACTATGATTGACCCCAAGTACAATGTCATTGCAAATCTACCACTGCTAATGATTGATTGGGATGAGCAAGAGGTCGATGACCTCGACATTCTCACCAATCCCATTGAGGCTTGAACAAAAATGTGGATTGATGGGCAAATTGCTCGATTGAAGCAACAAGGGGTCATCCTGACATACAAGGGGCTCAAAAGTGAGCCAAGTGGATCTAATGGTGGGACCTCTGCTACATCAATAGGAGAAACTTCAAAATCCCCTTCATCCATTCGTTCAAGGAAGAGGAAAGAGATTGACAAGTAGTAGTCTGACCTAAAGGTGTACGCTAGAAAGGCCTTGAAAGGTGAGCCTTCCAAGAAACATAAAAGATCAGGTAGCATCACTGAGATGCCAGTAATTCAAGAAGATCCACTCCATGAGGGAGAAGACATGGAGGTTGACCCGCCAAGGTCTCCACCTATTTCATCTTCTACTACAACCGTTGCTATTGTAGCTACCACCCCGCTTACCCCATGCGCAGCTATCGCTACTTCTTCGCCTGCGGTGGACATCGTTGTCCACCTTGTCTCCACTCCTCCCATTGTGTAGGTCATATCGATGGATTCATCCTTCGCCACCACTTCTCTAATTTCCTCATCATCCATGTCTCCATCTTTTCCTCTTTCAATTGTTGCCACTACAACTAAAATGCCTGCCCTCGCCCTCCCGGAATCTTTTGTTAAGTATATGAAAAACGTACCATTTGAGATCTCGGGAATGTTTGCGAACCCAACAGTGCATGCTGAAATTTCGCAAGTGATCACCAATCTTCCAATTCCTCCTCCTCCTATTGAGCTGCCCACAATGGAAGCCACCATATAGATTTTTGAGGAGCTAGACCAACAACAACAGATGGGGGCAGCCAAAAGATTGGAAGAGGAGGGGGATGATTATCTTGAGCACCCCATGTATGAACATCGATTAATTGATGAAGTTTCCTGTGAATCTTCCAGTGATGATGGCGAGGGTCTAGATACGAAGACAATTGAAGAAACATCTGATCCCGAGCTTGATGTGGAGCTGGTCAAGAAAATCAAAGAGATTGAAGATAAGGAGGCTGAAAGACAACCTATCATTGAAGAAGAGGTTGCTACCACAGAAATGGAGGGTGATAAATCCCTAACAGAAGAAACTAACCATGACCTCAAACATGATGAAGAGGTGCCCCTTCGTGATGAACAAGAGGAAAAGGAGGAAGATAAGCCTAGAGAAGAGGCTGAAGTTCATGAAAACCCAAAAATTGAGCAACTCGAGGAATGTGGGCATGATGAATAAAAAGAAGAAAAAGATGATGAAGGGGAAGATGACCCCAAGGAACACCTACTCATCAAAGTCCCTATCAAATGCACGGTGTTCATTCAAGGCTCCGATGAAGACAAGGAGGATATGAGGACTAAAAAGGAGGGGTTGAATGACAAAGAGATTGAAATTAGGGAGGATTAAAAAGAAGATAAGTGGGAATCACCTAAAGAGAAGACTTCGATGCATGACTAGTTGGAAAAGCAACTAGAGAAGAAGGCTCCCGCTCCAAAAGACCCAAAAACAAGGCTGGAGCTATATTGGCTCGAGCCCAAATCAACACCAAGAAAGAGAAGAAGCCCAAAATCAGATCAAAGGTAGCAATGGATACGTCAGGATCCAGAATGGTGCAGGTAGCTACGCCGGTTGTAGGAGAATAGGGAATGAGTTATAATATCTCTACCATTGACTTGGGAGTCACCACCAGGGAGCAAACGATAGATCACCTCTAGGAATCTATCACCACGGTGGTACATTTGATTCAACAGGATAAGGTATCAAAAGAAGAACTCAAAGAACAATTGGTTGATTTGACAACTTATATCCAATAGTGGTCCTCCACAAAAGAACAAACAACGACATCTTCGTTCCTGCTACAATTGTTGTTCAAGGAGAAAATAGACAAATTGGAAAAGAGAAAGAACTTAGACAAGACCACAGAGAGTTGGTTCCGATAGGGTCTTGGATATTGGAAATATGGGCATTAATCACGTTGTTCAGATAGCGAACAAGTTCTTGGATATACGAAAGTCTCTTGAGGGTACAAAGAAAATTTGCACTGACTTCCCAAGGAAGTATGAGTCTGCCTACCCAAATATTGAGGCCTTCCTCAAGTTGCCAAGTGATATTTGGGAGAAATAATTTGCATTCAAAGAGGATGATCACTGGCTTATGGACGTCTAGAAATGAGACTTTGAGAACCAAAAAGAAAGGTTGGTGTAGGTGCTCGAGAAGGTGGATCTAGATATCGAGTGGGCCAAGGAAGTTTGGTCGGACTACAACCGATATTTGAATCTAATGATAGGGTACGATGTGCCCGTTGTCCAAATCAACCCAGAGAAAGTAAAGCCTCACTTTCCAAAGAAGATAGAAGATGGGATGTCGAGCGATATTACTATAGATTTTATGAGTTTTACTACTCAAGCCTTCACCTAGTTTGATTTGTTCAAGGATGACGCTACTAAGTATGATGAAGAGTGGGAGAAGCTCATTGACAATTCTAAGGAATGGAGTTACCAAGTGCTGAGATCCGACATCATATAGGTTGATAGGCTCTAGCCGGTGATCCTAAAGTTCATGGAGTATGCTGCTTTGAAGAATCAAGAAGGAAACCCTATTATTGATGAAGAATTTCTAATAGAATAACTGTAGAAAAAGAGCAATCAACAAGAAGACAAAATGCTACAGTGTTGCCACTAAAGACAAAATAGGGAAAAAGACAAAGATGTATTTTAAAATGTAATATATTGTGGGGTAAGTAGAACCTTAGGTTATAGTGAATTGTGGCCACACAAATGTAAATCAATCTTGGCTAGATATTCTACTTTTGGGACACTATAAATGAGGGACCTCCTCTCATTTTCAAAGGGAGTTGAGTTGTTGAAATGACATGCTGCATAAATTTGAATAGAAATACATTGACCTTGGTGCATTTCTAAGTTTCTTCTCATGTTTCATGATTCATCTCCAATAGTTAGATGATTTAGTTGAATTTTCTTTGTTGTCCCATTTCCTTTCAGTTAGCTTGGATAGATTTAGTAATGTTGTTCCATGGTTGTGAAGATTTTTGTTGTGTAGATGCCTTCCTTGTCCATACTTTTGGTTGTTTGCTGCTGGTAGATGGTTGTGTAAAGTTAGTCTAGACTTAAATTCGAAACTTCCTTTAATCTTTATCTTTGTTCATGCATATATCTTATGAATGAATGGTAAAAAATCTGCAGTTCTTAGAAGATAGCACAAATTTCATGACACTGTGAATTTTTTGGTTAAGTGAAATTTTGTTAAGGAAGTTGTCCATAGTAGAGACCTCCATGATCACTGTTCATTAGTAGTTATAGGTCCAGGAACCCTCTCTTCCCTGCCTCCTTTTCCTTTTTTTAATAACCTATGGTAAGGTTCATTGCACATTGTAAAGCCAAATTTTAAATTAGAAATTGAGTTCAAGACCGCTGCTTGAGCCTACAACAAACATACAACAACTTTCTATCTTTTAAAACTCTATTTGTAGATCCAACTCTCTTCCAGCCTAACTTCCATAAGTTTTCCCTATGATTACTAGAAAAATCACATCAAACATCACTTGAGATATTCTATGCAAGTCATGACCTAACACTTGAGAGACCTTGGGGTAATTTTCAACAACTTGTTGGATATTTCCTTTCAAGAGAGGTAATGCACCTACGCATTTCCTGTATTGAGAAAGTGTGCAAAAACACCCATCAACACTAGTGTTCATGAATGTGCCTCATGTACCCTCCTGGTATATCAAGGACTCAATATTTATCTTTTTGCAACCTATGTTAATACCTTTAGTTGTCAGTTAGTGTAGTGGAAGGGATGCATATCCTACCTTGAAGTTACTCTCAATGTACTTACATGCATTGAGATAAAAATTATTGATGTATTACCATTTAGCTACCATTGGTAAGAGGTCCTTCACCCTTTAGGGATGCGATCTCTAGCTATCCAGTTGATAGTAGATAGTATTAGCTTTAGTTCATGGGCCTACACTAATTGTCAAACCTACTTGATTAATATTAGGGATTTCATGTCTATATAGTGTGTCATGTGACTGACCTATGCATATCTCTAGTTAATTTAATATATTTCATCCATTTGTCTTTTTGATTGCTATCTCTTAGTCCTTTTGTTATTTATTTGGTCTAAAAAGTCAGTGAATCTATCTTGTCTTTGGAAAAATCCACTAATCCTTAGGCTAATCCACCCTATCTATAGGTGAATCCACCTCTTCGTAGTGCTTTTTCATCAATCCATTGAATAATGATATCCTTAGCTTAGGCAAATATGTCATGTCCATGCCTTGCCAATAGGTGAATATGCCCTGATATAAATCCATAAGTCTAGTCCATTTGTCCATTATTATGAAATTCCAACCTCTTATCTAGTGAATTTGTATTCATCTAGGAATATCCACCCTACAGTCAGGTGAATCCACTTTTTCTTACTTTTGGTCATCCTTACAATCCAAAATAAGTCAAATACTTAATCAATGAATGTGACATGTTATTAAGAGAATGTGAAATCACTTAGGTGAATCCGTTTTCTTTGATCTCAACTTAATGCCACGTTATCAAAATTGTGTTTATCCTTAGTTCAGTGAACATGTTGTCTCTTAGGTGAATATTTTTCTAATCCGTTTAAGTGAATACATAACCTATTAAGAGAATACAATCAGTGTTTGAGTGAAAGTGCTCCCATACAAAAAAAGGAGAATGTCGATCAGATTTGATCTAGTTGTTGAGAATGTCGTTGAGCCATTACTTTTGCGCTCCTTCCAATGAACTAGAGCAACTGACCATTTCAATTTGAATATTGGCCGTCAGATTAGAGATGGATGACCAAGATCAGATTCCCAATGAAACTTTAAAATTTAGTCGTTGATCACATGAGAATCATGATCAATGGCTATCACATAGCCTTAATATATCACTAATTCTTTTTGGGCGACATCATTCACAACTACAATGTGAATGATGCACATGATGCCTATTAGATTTGTCTCCATTGAATCTGATCCATCAAAACCCACAAAAAGTAAATCAAGGCCTTCGTCCCACCATGACACCTATCTCTTTTCCACTCCCCTATATAGAATCTAGATATTCATGTGGGTCCCCTATGGGATGGCAAGGAATAGTGGAGATTAATGCAGTACAACTCACTGGGACTATTAGATCATAAGCCCACTGCCATAGTTTCTTCAGAAGATTGTGATATTGCTATTAGGATTCAATCATTTACTTTTATGAGTCAAAATCATTGACCCATGTTTCATGCTTTAGAAGATGTCGAGGCCCACCAAAAGAATTGGACATGTAGCACACACTCACTACCCCACACAGAATCTAGATCTATGTGTGATTCCCCCATGGGCTAGCTAGGAATGACTAAGATTTAATCTATAGATCACACAAGAGTCGTTGGATCTGCAAGCCTTTGAAATATGTAGGGCCCATCGCAAGGATGAACATGTGGCATATGCTTGCTAGACTGCATGGTTTTTTATAAGAATATTTTAATGGTGCAGGTTGGTGGAAAATGACCGAGATTAAATAAACATTCTTTCACATTAGTTGTTGGATCAAAGGGCCCACCACCTGAATGACTTAAAGTCAATATGAAGCATGTGCATTAGCCTCATGACTTAAAAAGGGGACTTGTCTAGGCGACTTAAGACTTGGGAAAAAATATTTATTTTTGACCTAGGGACATAAGATATTGGTCAAATATTTAAATGGGTCACAACTAGGGAGACACAGATGAATGGGCCAGCCAAAAAATGACAAAACATGACATAATTTATAACTAATAGACTGGCAATCGACTACAGGGAGTCAACAGAGAAATATAACAAAAGTGTTTGCTAAGCCCTATGGGTTTAGGGTTTAAGTGTATGAGGGTTTTGGAATCCCTGGCTTGTAATTTTAGAACCTAACTAGATACAAATGAGGAGTTTCAAAACCTCAAAGACCCTAAAACATCAAAATAAACATGGGTTTCAACAGGATGCACACATATAATCTCTCTAATCAGGTATAAATGATGGGCATCCAAGGGTGGCATAAAATGTCAACAGTTCCTTGTGTCCTATTGATGACCTAATAGTCTTATATTTTTAATATTCCATGAGCATGCTACGTGTCATCCATGGGCTCAAAAATTAATATTAAATGGTATACAACTTATCTAGTGTGTTGTAACTTAAACCATTAATCTCATTCAATATTTACTAAATCATAGGATCACAACACAAATTAAACCTCTATGGGTGAAAATGGGAAATTATCTTAATTTAATTTATGCATCCCTTAGTCTTAAGAAAAACTAAAGGAAAAATTAACTTTTTTGGGCTTAGCGGTTGAGGGATAAAATTATGAATGTAACATGGAATAAACACAATAGAGCCAATAAAAGGTTGACACATACACTTGGAAAAGTTTATTGGACAATTTTTTGTTATATTAGCATGTAATTAACTACTATTTATGGGGGGAATTATTTGAAACTATGTGTGACCACCACCAAGATTAGATGCTTGTGTTAAAATCCTTGCAACACACCTGAAGGATTCAAGATCTTCCTATTGAATCTTGTACGATTTTTCCAAATAATTGATTCTCAATGAGATTATTGATTGAAATAAAAAGAAATAGTGATTATAAATTTATCATTTGTACATGATATAAAAAATATTGTGGGTCCATTTTACTATAAATTATGAACAAAGTTTTGATTGCAAGCCTATAAACTATTGCTTTTAAAGAGTTTTTGAACTACAAGCGTGCCTATTATTATGAATTTTTGAATCTAAATTATAAGTGGAATTATAAATTCAAGCTTAAATATGAAGCATGAATTCAACCATGATTCTGATTTTTCTATAGACCGTGAACCTTGAATTTTGATTGTAATATTCAATCCAACTAAGATTATACACTTAACCTTAAATTGTAACTAGGGCACAAACAAAGAACCTAGCTCAACTCTATTAAGAGGAGATAAATCATGAGTATGAAATTAATAGTATAAAATAGATGCTGAAATAAAACTAAAATCATTCAATGGAGAAGAGGAGAGCTCATGGTTAAGCTTGCATTTTAAAGGATCAAAGGAGAGATTATTGTATTATTATACATGAGGCACTCATTTCTTTGAAATAGGATGAATAAAATAATATATTCAAGACGAGCCATTAAAATTCATTCAAGCACAAGCATATGTATCAACATAAGGGTTAAATGGTGTTGTTAAACCCTAAGAATTTTATCATACATTTAATCCCCTATTTTTTGTTCTTAATAGGTACTATTGAGCCTTTGATTAATTTCTCCATTTAAATAAATGGGCGTGTAGGCCCTTAACTTAATATTGTGTGCTCGCATTATTTTTATTTGAAAATAAATAAGGAGGCCCAATATGTTAGGTCCCATTAGTTGATCTTGAATATAACAATTTTTTAATACAATGAACCAATAAAAGGATTGCACGAAGACTTTGAAGATTTGATCGGGGTGGGTTTTGTTGGGTTTATGTTTTGAACCCTTTTTGAACCCCCTTATACTTTTAATTCTAATTAGATGGTGACTTGTGATACCAAGTTGAAATTCACTTAGTTTATCATTTGACATTGATTTTCTATCGGTAATTCACATCAACTCCTTGATTGATCTCTTCATTTAGTCCATAGTTTCACTACATGACCCTAAAAATTAATATTAACACATGAAATTTCATGTTTTGATTGGCCTTAGCACATTGGATAAGCTACTACTAGGCACCTTTTAAACCTTTCTATTCTCCCAAGGCCATGGACTTTGAAGTAAGTTTTCTCACACCATTGATCTTTGTAAAGGTTTAGTGAGTCATACTATAAGCTTTAAACTCCTAAGATTATGTGTCTTTTGTTTTTGGTTGAGTTTTTAACAAATCATGATGGTCCTCCCATTTCTTATTTAGTAGATGAAGTTTGTGAGCATTAGAATGGTTGAATTCCAACCAAATAGAAAAATGGATTAATATAATACCAAGTAATTTTTTTTATTCCACTGAATCCTCAACCATAGATTGTGTTAAATATTTTTGATCATTTGATTTATAATACAATATAGTGGTCAATTAAGTAAATTGCATTCAATCCCTTGAATTTAATACTATTCACCTACATAAATATTTAGTGAGCTTAATTTGTGCTTCACTCTTATTGGTTGTGTATGAGATAGACATGAACTTGTGCCTCCAAGGTCCAATTAAATGGTATCATGTGTGTTTCTAAATTTTTATTGATTAGTTTTTATTGTATTTGCATGTTGGGTTCTATCTGAGGGAGGTCCCATGTAGTTTCAAACAACCTTACCAAATGGTGTGTGGGTTTTCCCAATATTTGATCCTACACCATCTAATATTTATCATTTATTAATCATTTATAGATGAGAACTGTCACACCTCATCTTGTTGTTACTGAGTTACTTTTACCTTCACGGGTAAATAGGGTGATAAATGCAATCATGATTCTGATATGTTTGATAAAGGAATGGAATACTTAAATAGGTATTAAGTTATTATTGCTTTGAAAGAGTAATTATGTTTATATAGATGATGAAAAATGAAAGAATATGTATTATGAATATGTTAATGTTTTATGATGAAAGTGGATTTCATGTGAATGTCTAACTACCATTGCAAATATTCCAAGTTGGATGCAGGTACAAGTTCATGCCTCCAGAAGGGAGGGGAAGTATCACTCAAGAGAATTGTTTGGTTGGGTAACCTTGAATGAATCCTAACTGAGATTTCACACATACTCACTTCTAAGTATAGTTGAGTCAAGTCATAGTTGCACGACATTGGTAAGTCATCCTTTAGACATGTTGTGTTTGCATTAGATAGGATCATGATTTTTGTTAGGAGAATTCTTGGGTTGAAATATGTGATTGAATCTTTGAGTCTTTGGGCTTTCCGTATAGTTGTCTTTACATTGATTCGTAAGTACATTAAATGTATACATGTATATGGGTATATATATTGTTCTATGTAAGAGAGAATAATAATATACATATATATATATATGTAAGTAGAAATGCTTACAAGCATACTTACATGAGGAATCAATTATATATGTGTGTACATATATGTATACACTTAATGAATATGCTATTGACAGGGATATGAATGTATTTGTGTTAATAGGAAATAGTAACATGATATGTGTATATGTGTATATAGATATATACTTATGGTATTGTTTGTGAAAATGATAACATGACCATATTCACTTGAATATAAAATGTATATACATATTTATTTTCCAAAGATATATAAATAAATAAATATATATACATTAGAATATATATATATATATATATATATATATATATATATATATATATATGTACATATATATATTGATAAATAACATTCAATATATATATCTTTATATATATATAGATCCTGCTATAGGAAACAACACAAAATAATCCTAACATGGCCACATTTTGAAGGATGCTTGATGCATATTTAGGATCAGATTTGGGCAGTAATGGAACATATGGGGACATCAAATGATGTCATTAAACAACATCTCATGTTCCACAAAATTCTAAATATTAATTTTGCAAAATAAAGGCTCTTCTAATGTAAGACTATTACTTTTTGAATCCTTCCACAAGCATAATTTGATCTCCACATAAAATTTTCAACATGAAGGTAGAAAATAATTTTATGAGATATTTTAACATGTTATGAATCTTACTAATATTCTTGATAGTTTCCTCCTTGAAACTCGACCAAGACAATCTCTCGATCTACAAGTCAATTAGTGTCTTGGATTTCTAGCTGGAAATACATTGTCATTGGGCACTTGTGTATATATATATATATATATATGTATATATATATATATATATATATATATATATATATATATATATATAGTATTGAATGTTATTTATCAATATATATATGTACATATATATGTATATATATATGTATATATATATAAGGAAAGTATTAAAGGTTGATTCATATATATTGTGAATGTATTAAAGGATTATTCATAAACTATATTCTATGGTCGATGAAACATGAAATGCAACACACTATATAATAGCGCTTAAGTAAACATTAAGGCACATTTTTCATTTCAGATAAAGTACAAAGGAAATACGTGAGATTATATTTTGTTGTGTAAGATATTGAAACTGAATTAAAGTGTAATGTATATCATGGATGCAACGTACCAAGTCATACTGCAAACTTGTTGTCATGTTAAGAATTCTTTGATTACTTTAGAAATCTATCTTGCTTGGAAACTGATTTGTTGTATAAAGCATGTGCTTTATGAACTTGTCAAACCTACTCTGTCAATCATTTGATCGATTTGATGTTTATTTTTTATGACCAACTTGATAGGAATCTTCCACCTTTCTACTGGAAAGTGGAGTCGAATTTTTATGGCTAAGAAGTGGCAAAGATTGAACCTTGTTTTTAGCCTTGAGAAGCCAATTTTTGGGTATAAATATAGGGTGAATTCACCTCATTTCATGCACTTCTTCTTTGCACCAGTACGTTGCTCCATTCTGTTATATTTTTTATAAAGAGTTTCTTATATTTCTGAGAGTTATTGTGAGGAAGATTAGTGAGAGAATTTGAGAGGGTTTTGTTGCTAGGTTGATTTTAAGAGGAGGTCAAGTTAGAGATCCAGTGAAAATTAGAATAAGCATATATCAGGCACGAGATTCTATTATCTTCATGTTTTATCTTTTAACTGAGAGAATGTTTGTATTGTGTGTTTAAATTGGAAATTGTATTGTTTGCTTGAAATAGAATTATATTATATTTTCTTATAGGAAAGAGAAAGACTTATTGATATGTTTCCTTATAACTGTTTGTACTTACTCCATATTAAGGAGTGATCATCATCATTAGTATTATATACTAAAATTGATGAAAATAGCTTGAGAAGTTATTTGATGCAAAGTTACTTGCATGATCTTGTTTAATATTTTCTTAAGAAACATATCTATTAGGTTATTATTTTAATATACCCTATTTGGGAACTCAAATGATGTTTCTATACATAGATAGATTACATTACATGTATAATGTGAAAAGCATCAAAGTCATGAAGTGACTTGGCACTGTTATCTTATAATGCAGGAAACCTTAGGAATGATAGGGTTTAGCTATACATCAAAATTATGAGAGAAATGATAGGATGAGTCATTACTAATTTGTACTTGTATGATCACTTGATCATTGCTTTACTACTGAATAAAATCCTAGATTGGGAATAACCTATGTGGGTCTAGAAGTCTATTTGATTAATGATTGAAACCATAGGATAAGAATTATCTACTAGGATTGGATATTTACTTATTGGAACCAATAAGTTGAGGATAACCTACTTGGATGGGCTATGTAGTTGAGCTTGTTTAAAGAACATAGGTTTAGATTAATCTACACAATCTGACCGATTGTTGATTATAGATTGTATATGGGATTAGGGTACACCAAGGTTGAGACTCACCTATGTGGTTAAGCAGATCACTTGAGTTTATGAAATACTATTTATTAAATCCATAGGTGGGATTACCTATTGAGTTAGAGTTGTTACCTAATTGGTTGTTTTATACTATTGATATGAAGTCAAATTGTTGACAAGATTCTACTCTTTGAATAACCCTTTTTACTAAGGAGATTACACTCTCGAATGGAATCATTTATTTATATGATTATTCTTTGATTGAGGTCATTCATCTATAAGACTATACTCTTGATGACAATCACTTATTGACGTGATATAAACCTAAATTGAGTCATTTATTGATGATTATTTATTCTATGATAAGATGATGCTTGTGTAGCTATACTTTAGAATATAAAGCTCTTGTAAAGATAGAGTTGTGAAGGAATCATAGATTATTCCTAGGAATAGATTGTCCAACGAAGGGGATAACTTATGCATGTGAATACTAGGTAGAGATACCATTGTGTTGGGAAAAGGGGAAAAGGTTATTTCTAAGGTTAGGGATTACCTATGGTAGTAAATTTACCAAGTATAGTATATGAATGGTCATAATCCAAACTGAGCTATGGTAGTGTATGTGAATAGGAAGATTGCCACTCGAATTATTAGGTGAGAATACTTTGGCCAAAGTAGTGTAATTTACCACTAATTGCATTGTCAGTTCACTGTGTTCCTTTTATACATGCTAGTTTAGGATTGTAGTGGATGCAAGTTCTAGTTATGTAGGGAACAAAACTAAGCTTAGATAGGCTATTGTTATGGGGTTTACCAACCAAACACTTCATCAAAGGGAGGGGGCATCTTACCATAAATGGTTGGTGGAAAATCGCTTGAGTGATGCTTATCCTCATTAGTTGGCATCTGAGGATTGTGGATGTTTGTGCTACTGTCAGGGACAACTAGAGTGTATGCACCAGGGATCAAAGACATCTAGAATATATGCACCATAGCGGCGACATTAGGACTATTTTGTATATCTATTGCCAAATGAAGCTCAAAAGAGCTATGTATGTATCTTCTACCCATTTACATGGAAGGATGTATTCTTGAATGATAAACTTGAGTTTATTTAATATGGAATCTATGTTATGAAAAGATTTGTGAAATTACAATGACATGCAATGGAAGTTTGGAATAGTGTTTACTCAAATGTGCATGTAATTTACATTATGGAAAAGGATTTTTTTTATTGCTATGTTATGGATCATTCACATGAGGCAAAAACTTTTGAAATTTTATCGAGTAGAACACCGGGGTTGTTACAAGAATGATGTTTAATTGAAGAGGCTTTGTGTTACAAAAAACAACAAAACAACTCTCAAGAACTTTGTCTTAGCCTATTTTTCCCACACCATCAATATAAAAGTGCAACCACTATCAATCATCACTCATTATAGGCACTCATAAAATGATGTGTGCACCTACCAACTATTCCCACTTGGTACTATAATGTTTGCACATGCAGAGGACATGCATGCATGGGGCCCAATTTAGGTTAACATCCTATTTCAAAGCCAAAATTATCTTGCAACCATACTTTTCAAAATTGTGATGTAAATTTTAATTATATTGTTTAAATTCTTGATACTTGTGACAAAAATATTAATTTTTAAATATAGAAGGCAATTAAAAAATTAAGTAATAGATGGGGAACATTTTTCGTTAGACTGAAATCAATTTTTCATGCAATTTAAAATTATTTTTTATATATGCTCTTGGATACAAGAACTATTGTTATTAAATAGGTATACCATTCGAGAAATTTCAGTTTCTTTCTTTGTCTAGATAATGAAATATTATATACTATCATCGACAATTTACAAGTGTTGTTTGTTTTGCTCCTTAATATGAAAGGAGCATCTTTTTACTACTATTTCTCTTTTGATGATTTTTTGCAAGGTTCTTCCAGGCCAACACATTACCATGTATTACTTATGAAAATAAAGTTTGGTGTGGACAATATTTAGACTCTTGTTCATGTGCATTGACATATGTGTAAGAAGTAGCATATTATTTTATAGATACTTGCAATGTTATTTCTATATTATTTTTGTCACATGTATTAAAAAGTGCCACAAAAATATCTCCATGTAATTTTAAACTTCTTAAGGGCCTCTCAAATAATTTCATTCAACTAATTGAATTGAGTTTTAATATTGAAACAATGCTTGATCACTTCCTTTTCATCTTTGAAACCATGATCGTCAATTTGGAGAAAAATGTTTGAAGTCATTGATATACACATAAGGTGATGACCATTTAAAGGTATGAGTGCATGCATGCCTTTAATTTAATATTATTCACTCATGCTAGTATTATTTAAACAAAGTGATCCAAGTTCTTTTCTCAAATTCCATTGTAAGGTTATGCCACACAAGGCCAAAGAAATGGTGTATCGTATAGAATGACACTTGACCAAGGTGGGTTTTTTTGTTCATAAGCACTTTAGATATTATTTGAAACTAGTACCACTTAAGAAAATGTGTCATCCATGGGTTCAAATTGTATAGTTAAACACTAGGCACCTTCTCTCCTATATTCAACAGTATGCTATCTAATTTTATTTCTTTATTATTTGTCATTAGACGAACACAATATTCAATTTAAATGATAATTCCTATGGTAAAATGACAAGGTACAAACCATTTGATCCTTGCAAATATTTATTTAATTAAGGTATGTTCCCACCACATAATTTCACTTTGTGTTGCAATGTCTTCTCATGGTAATGGTTCACAAGCTCAAGGCCCGATTTAACTTGTAGGTTGGAAGCAATAGAAGTGAACAAAATTAAAACATAGAGCATTGCATTTAGATAAGATAGTAGACACTAAATTTTGTTAGATGACATGTAAAAATAAAATAATATTATTATACTTCAAATAATCCTTAACAATATATAAAAAAAAACCAATAAAAAAAAATATTATTTCTAAATGTTTCTCCATAAAAACTACACATCTTAACTTGTTCAAATATTAGAAAATAATACTAAAATAATAAGAGTCCACATAAATAATGTTTGATTATAATATAATTATAACTAATATTTTATTTCAATTTTAATTGAATTTGTAGATAAAGAAAATACATATATTTTTCACAATTTAAAATCCATTTTTTATATACTTTTGGTTGCAGGAACTATTGTGAATACATAGATATACCATCCAAGAAATTTTGGTTTCTTTCTATATCCATCTATATCCACATAATGGAATACTGTATGCTATCCTCAACCATTAAGGAATGATTTTGTTTTTTTCTAAGATGAAAGGAACATTTATTTGCTACTATGATTCTTATTTTGATGATTTACTACAAGGTTCTTTAGGTCAACACATTATCATGTACGGTTATATGTGTAAAAAGCAATACATTTTTTTTAAGTTATTTGTAATGTTATTTTTATATTTTTTTTGTCACAGGAATTAAAGAAGTGTCAAAGTTTGGATTTCTTAAAAGTTTGTCAAATAATTTAATTTAAGTAATTGTATTGAGTTTTTATATTGAAATAAGAGATACATTGCATATGATTCTTGTCGTAAAATATGTAAGAAATTGTTTGTTAATGATATTTACATATAATAATTATTAAATGAGTATAAATGCATATAATTGAAATTAATATACACAATGTCTATTTGTAGATCGCTATGGTCAATACATTACAAGTTCTAATAAATAATTATATAATTGGAGTTTACAGTTAATATGTTGAGATGAGAAGCTTATAACATTTTAAAATATTTATTGTGATTGTTGAAGATGTTGCATTGATTCTATTTGTTGAAGATTAGAAACCAAGTACTTTTGAAGAGAACAAAGGTCATTTAGTTGCAACTTTGTTTTTGTATTGGATATGTACAACTCATTGCTTCTTGTAAAAATTGTATAAAGGTGGCTATCGAAAGATTATTTTTTGTTTAATATGTAACTAGCTTAAGTAGTAGTAATACATTTTTAAAATGTGTAGGAGGAAAAATATATTTGAAAGGAATACTCTATTGTATATTAAATATTATTACATTAATTAATAGCTAATATATGATTATATATATCATAAATATATAATAATAATAATATTAGTAGTAATTATATAAAGTATATCAAGAAATATATATTTATATAATTTTAATTATATATGCATTGAGGGCCTAAACTTTCAAAAACATTTGGCATGTGTTTTATTTTCACTAACTTGTTTTTGTAGGTTTTATTAATAGGAGCATTGCTAACCTTTGCATTGGCCAATAATCATAATGATTATGCATATTTATGAGAAAGATTGAAGGATCCCTCCACTCATGCATAATCTCAAATGCTTGCATTTGAAAGGATAGATGTTGTATGGTGGTTTTATTTTCAATGCATTATCTTGCAAACAAGTGTGTGTAGTAGTGCATTAAGTGGTGTGTGGGCACGGTTCCATCATTTCCCAGGAAAGTTAAAGTTTTAAAAAGGTTTTCTAGTCTGTATTTTCAAAAGCTCTAAATGTCTCAAGGATTGGTGTCTAGTGATGGGGAAATTTAGGTTTACAGAAGCTATCACATTTGTAGGGGCTATGTAAGGTCTTTAATGGAATACTTTATGTGAAACTTTAGGGTGTCATTCCCAGTTCAAGAATGGGAAGAGTTGTTCATAGGTTGTTTGGAAGCATCTCAATTTCACTAGGTATTCAAAAGCCAGTGCACCCAAATGAAAAAATCCATTAAGCGAATCATTGGGGAAGAAATTATTTACCCACATGCAAGAAGGATTATCTTTCCCTCCTAGATTCTACCAATTTTTGTGTCAAATTTTCTTGATTCACTTCAATGTTATTAGTTAGTAGAATTGATTGCATAGAAGGTAGTAAATGAATTTTTCCTGCAAAATAATGCTCTGTTAAAATCCATATAGTCATATGACCTATGGAGGGGTCAGGGTTACATTGGGGGATTATTCCCCAGGCATTTTTTTTGCATAGGAAGGATTTTGTTTCTCTGTATAATACTATCAGGGATTCCCTGGAGTTGAACAATACTATTATTTTGTATGCTTCCCTAGAAAGATATGGTAGAGAAGTTGGTGAAGACATGGTCTTCAAATTTAGACAAAAATACCATGCAATTGTTGTTTTAATGTTGCATGATCATACTCCTCCAAATTTGGAGGCAACACAGGTGTCTCTCCACTATTGTGCCTATGCTCAAGCAACAAAGCTATCTTTCCATGCTTTAGTTCATATTTAAGAACCAGTGTGTTGTGTTATGCTACCAAATATGAACACAAAAGCTTTTGTGCATTTAAGTGAGGTGGGTGTGCAGGAACACCAAGATGAAAACCAAGTTGACGTCTGCCAGATGGAGGAATGAAATGAGAAAATATTGCTCATCAAGTTTTGTTTTTGCTATGATACAAGATGGTTCGTGATGTAACAAAGCTAAGGTAGCGGAACAACTTCCTACACTAATCTTGAGAGGAGAATAATGTAAAAATTTTATAGATCTTTAACAGCTACATGAACTTTAAACAAAAATAAACTTAAATATCATGCATACCACAACACAATAATTTACATGGGGAAAACCCTTTCGGGGAAAAAAAACCCACACTCCAAAATCCGCCCAATATATTATTTAGTTTATCACAAAGATTACAATATATTTGCAGAGAAAGCTTCTCATAGGAGTATCACCACTTAGAGATCAAGAGACAACACAACTGAGCTAATAGACTCTCAGAATACATCATCTCTCTTTGTACCGCAGTTGTAACACAACGTTCTCATAAAGTAGAGTTGCATTCTAGGGCAAGACAAGCCAAAAAATATCCACCATTAGATCTAAACCCTAATAATTAATGGTCTATATTTACAATGTATCAACTCCCACCAATGACACAACGTTCACTAAGTTGCTAAAAACCCGAACCTCATAACCTCTTGTCGGAGGTTATGAAATTTTGAAAAACTCACGACTCACCGACAACAAAGATGCTATCCTTCACTTAATAGTTGCTAAGTCGCTGAAAACCTGAACCTCTTGTCAGAGGTTACAAAGTTCTGAAAACCTGCAACTCGACAACAACAAAGAGAACCTCAAAGCTGCTAAGTTGGGAGGTTATGAAACTCTAGAACCCTATGACTTAAGTTAATAAAAAATAGAACCTAGCAACTTAAGTAACAAACCATTGTAAGGTTGAGACATAATTTCCCAAAAAATATCCCACTTTTCAAAAGTGACAAGAGGGAGTAAAACACTTTTCAAAAGCAACAAGAGGGAGTAAACATTGTCTCTTAATTGCTAGGAGCCAAAAGGCCTATAATATTTGAACACCATCTGAACTTCTTTGTGCTCATAGGCCTAGTTAAAGAATCAACAACATTCATCAAAGTCTCTACCTTGACCAACTTCACCCTGCCATCTTTGACCATATCTCAAACAAAATGATATTATACATCAATGTGCTTGGTCCTGACATGAAATGTTGGGTTCTTGGCTAGACATATCACACTCTAACTGTCACAATAAGTTGTCACTGCACCTTGTTTTATTCCAATATTTGAACACAATCTCTTAATACAAATTGCTTCTTTACAAGCATGAGTAGTTTCCATATACTTTGCTTTAGTAGTGGGCAAAGCAATCACAACCTGTCGCTTGCTCATCCAACTGATTGCACCACTGAATAATGTAAACACATAAGCACTGGTGGATCATCTACTATTAATATCTCCTGCCCAATTTGAATCCACATAACTATGAATGTCAAGGGAAATCTCATCTTCAGTCACATTACTATGATAACACAAGGAATAATCTGAAGTACCACACAAATATTTGAAGACCCTTTTAACTGCATCCCAATGAACTCTACCAGGATTAGACATATATTTGGAAAGAACTCCCACTGCTTGGGAAATGTCTGGTCTAGTACAAATTATAGCATACATCAAACTTCCAACTACACTCTAGTAAGGCACTCTACTCATGTCTTCCATTTCTGATGGAGATGTCGGACAATCTGAAATAGATAACTTTGTTCCAACTGAAACAAGAACACACAATGGTCTACAATCCTGCATGTTAAATCTCTGTAAAATTGAATTGACATACTTACTTTGGCCAAGCCATAGCTTTCCGTTCACACTGTCTCTTTTAATTTCCATCCCAAGAATGTGTTTCACTGCACCAAGATCTTTCATTTCAAATTTAGTAGCAAGTCGAGATTTTAGTTCTAAAATCATACCTTTCCCTTTGCCAATAAATAACATATCATCGACATATAATGCAATAAACAAGAAACGATCACCATTAGTTTTATAATAAACACAATGATATGATTTAGAATGCTCAAATCCCAAACTCAACACATATGTATCAAATTTTTGGTACTACATCTTAGGATTTTGTTTTAAGCCATAAAAATATTTCTTCAATTTGCAAACCAATTTACTTTTACCTTTCACCACGTAGTGCTCTGGCTATGTCATATAAATATCCTCCTCCAAATCACCATGAAGGAAAGAAGTTTTCACATCCATTTTCTCAACCTCTAAATCATAAGCAACAACAATTTATAAAGAAAAAATCTAATGGATGTCAGTTTTACAACAAGAGAGAATATCTCACCATAATTGACACCCTCAACTTGAGATTAACCTTTTGCAACCAACCTTTCCTTGTAATTCTCAATACCTCCATCTGAACCAGTATTTTTCTTGAACACCCATTTGCAACCAATAGGTTTTCATCCTTCAAGTAATGGTACAAGATCCCATGTATCAGTTTTTTTGAAAGATGGCATTTCTTCATCCATAGCAATCTTCTAGGATTATGCATCATTCATACACAATGCCTCTTCTATAGATCTGGGTTCATCCATGCTAGTATTCAAAGAAAAAATACATCTCCAATCATCAGGTGTATACCTTTCAGGTGGTTTTCTATTCCTTGCAGACCTACGAACATGCTGAGTTGGAGGTTCTTCCTCTTCGTTTGAGGATCTAGAGCTAGATGATCTCTCCTCAACTTCTTGTCTATCCTTGGGCCTCGATTCAAATTTCTTAGGTGTAGAAGGAAATTAAATCACATCTTCTTATTTACCTTGTTCTGGCTACAATGTAATAAAAGAAGGCTTAGTTTCTCTAAAAATAATACTTCTACTATATATTGCCTTTTTTGCAATAAGTTCCCAAAGCTTGTATCCTTTCACACCATAACTATATCTGATGAAGATACATTTCACAACCTTGTTCTCCAACTTTGTTCACTTCTCCTTTGGCACATGTGCATATGCCTCACAACCAAAAACTCTAATATGTCTTAATGAAGGATTGCAACCTGACCATGCCTCTATAGGAATCTTATCAACAAGAGTTGATGTAGGAGACATGTTAATCAAGTAACATGCAATGGAATTAGCTTCAACCCAAAACCTTTTTTCTATACCAACACCACTCAACATACTCCTAGCCTTCTCCATCAGTGTCCTGTTCATTCTTTCTACAACTCCATTTTGTTGTGGAGAATACAGAGTTGTATTTTGTCTATGAATACCACAATCTTTATAGAATCTATCAAAATGATTAGAGAAAAATTTATCACCATTATCAGTCCTCAAACATTTTATTTTATTTCTAGTCTGCAACTCAATCATTGCTTTAAATTCTTTAAATTGACTAAACACTTCAGATTTACTCTTTAGAAAATATACCCATGCCCTTCTACTATAATCATCAATAAATGAAACATAATATATGGATTTACCAATCGAAGGAACATCTATAGGACCAAACACATCAGAATGAATAAGATCCAATATACCACAAGATTTATGAGAACTCGAGTAAAATTGAACACAATTTTGTTTTCCATAAATACAATGCTCACATAAATTGAATTCAAGATTACAATCGGACAAACCTTCAACAAGGTTTTTATTTTTCAAGGTCCTTAGACTCTTTTCTCCAATGTGGCCAAGTCTCGAGTGCCATAACATATTTTCTCTGTAGGTAACTTTTTTTTAGAAGAAAGAGCACCCTTGGGTACCCAAAAGCCATGACCATCTATTGAAGGTGAAACCCTCACTTCTTCCACAAACTTTCTTTTCATAGAATTAATATTGCACTCAACAATGCATGCATCAAGCTTATACAATGTGCCATATCTGACACCTCTAGCAATCACCATAGCACCTCTAACCATCTTGCATCTTGCATCAGAAAATAATACCTACACACTCGCATCTATTAGTTTACTCATAGATAATATATTTTGTGCTAAACCAGGGATATGCAACACCATTAATCCTTTTATTCTACCATTAAGAAACCTGATTTTAATTTACCATGATCAACAATGTCTAAATGAGAATCATCACCCAAGTACACCTTATCTCCATTATTCTTCATATTCAGAAAACCAATCTCTATTAAAGGTCATATGGAAAGATGCACCTGATTCAATTAACCATGCATCATTACCTGCATGAGTTGCCAAAGCTACAATGAATGTGTCACCATCTTCCTTCTTGAACTCAGAATCAAAATCAATTTTTTTTTTCTTCTTCTTTTCTTCTTTGCATTCCTTATGAACATGTCCAAGATTACCGCAATTCCAACAAATAACTTTGGACTTTCTAGGAGACTCAAATCTCCCTCTGGACTTGGATTTGTCATGCTTCTCATTCTTCTTGCCTTTTTCCTTAGGTCTTCCACGAAAATTTAGAGCCTCCTTGGCATTGATGGATACTTTCCTCCTCATCTCTTCAGAAATCAAAGAACTCACCACATCTTCAGTCTTCAATATAACAAAAGTACTCCCAATAGCCATAACAAGACAATCCCACGAATTAGGTAATGAACAAAGCAAGATCTGACATTTCTCTTTTTTATCCATTTTGACACCAACTGATGCTAATTGAGCCACCAACATATTGAATGCTTCTAGGTGTTTTTTAATCCGTCCACCCTCTTCCATTCTCAAGGAATACAATTTCTTCCTCAATAAAATCTTGTTCACTAAAGATTTAGCTTGATACATCTCACTAAGCTTCTTCCATAGTTTATGTGCAGTGGTCTCTTCATGGACTGATTAAAAAAGATTCTTCCAAGCACAATCTAATTAGACCCTTGGATTTACGGTCCATAACATCATATTGAGCAACCTGAGTATGATCTGTAGGCCTTGAAACATTCTCATCAACAACATCCCACAAATCTCGATCTATCAATAGATCCTCCATTTTCAGCTTCCATATTTCAAAATTATTTCCAAAAAATTTATCCACCTCTATTCTCCTTGATGAACTTTCCATCTAAAAATTCCTGTAACAAGATCACAAAGTGTCTTCTGCAAAAGATCCCACTCAAATCTAAATTAGTTCAAAAAATCCAACAACCCACAACTAAAACCAAAGGTGATCAGGCTCTGATACCACTTGTAAGGAAGCTAAGGTAGCAGAAAAACTTCCTACACTAATCTTGAGAGGAGAATAATGATAAAAATTTACAAATATTTAATAGTTACATAAACTTTAAACAAAATAAACATAAATATCATGTATACCATGACACAATGATTTACATGGGGAAAACCATTTCGAGAAAAAAAACCCGACACTCCAAAAGTTTCCCAATATATTATTCAATAAATCATAAAGATTACAATATACTTGCATAGCAAGCTTATCATAGGAGTATCACCACTCACAGATCAAAAGACAACACAATTTCTAACAAACTCTCATAATACATCACTATCTCTCTTTGTACTGCAGCCGTAATGCAACACCCTCATAAAATAGAGTTACATTCTAGGGAAAGATAGGCCAACAAAATATCCACCATTAGATCTAAACCCTAATAATTAACAGTCTAGACTTACAATGTATCAACTCCCACCGATGACACAACGGTTGCTAAGTTGCTAAAAACCCAAACCTCAGAACCTCTTTTCAGGGGTTATGAAGTTCTGAAAACCCATGACTTACCGACAACAAAGATGGTATCCTTCGCTACACAATCGCTAAGTTTTTGAAAACCCAAACCTTAGAACCTCTTGCGAAGGTTATGAAGTTTTGAAAACTCGCAACTCACCGATAACAAAGAGAACCTTAAATCTGCTAAGTTGGGAGGTTATGAAACTCTAGAACCCCATGACTTAAGTTAGAAAAACTTGGAACCCAATGGCTTAAGTAACAAACAATTGCAAGGTTGAGACACAATTTCCCAACACGTGATAGGCCCAAAATATCTATGGTCAAGTTGGTTCTTGTTTTTTTGATGCAAGAGGGTGCTCCCCTCTGCACAAAACACCAACTTACAATAACCAACAAGCAACACTTTGCCCAAATTAATCGAAATAAATAATAGCTCCTTTATTTAAATTCACTATTCTAAAATCTAATTATAAATTTGCACGATTACATAAGCAAGCAATTATTTTCATTGACAATTTCATCTGTCAACTAAATTGATTTGAATTTACATAGCTTCATAATGTCAAATTATTTTATTTCTTCAATTGAAATTTTTACATAATGTACAATTTACCAAATGCTCTATTCAGTTCGTTCTTGAGAACCAAATCATACACCTCTATTCACAATTGAAGTAACTCATAGATTGACTTTAGTTTTTTGGTTTCTCCTTCTATGATCCATGACTTCCATTTACAGGCTTATTCTTTCCTCAAATTTAATTTTGAAATGAACTCTTTCTTATACTTCATTCCCATCCACTTGCTTGCTCTGTTATCTCTCCTCTTTATCTATATTTTTATTAAGTATAAACTTCTATGTTGTTGTTGCACTAATCTTATGCAACCCTTCCTCTCTATCTACTACTGGCACCAATATTCTTCCCTCTGGCGTGATCTCTACTTGAGCATGGGTTCCAACCTGCAATCATAAATGTGGCAGCATCGATGCCTCTATTCATAGCCCCTTCAAAACTAAATCTGTATTTTATTAAATTTTACCCTCTTTTCTTGTTACACGTCCCTTAGCCTTGCAATTTCATTTTCATGTGATAATTTTTTTTCTTCTTCTTTGTAACTTTCATCTCCCTATTGTTTCTTGATCTTCTTTCTTTATTTTTTATTCTTTCAAAATATGTTGTGCCCTTTTGTATTCTCCAATCTACTTTTGAACATTGGTATTTAAATCTATTTTTTCATAAATTGGATTGTAGGTTCAATTTCATCATTTATCCAAATTGAACAAAATGGTAACTTATGAATAAGAAATTGTACAATAAAATCAAATTTAAAATGGAAATCGAATTAAGATATTGAAATCACTTCAACTCGCACTCGGAATATAGATCCAAAATTTATTGTCAAGCCAAAAATGAAAATCAAACTAGAAATTGAATTTGGATGATGTTCAATTGCCATAAGCCAGAGTTCTCCTACATCAGACACGCCAGGTAGAAATCTTGTGAGCATAGGCTTACAATGGTGGAGTTGAGTAGTTGAACTACTCTTCCAGGTTGAATGTAGCCTGCAATGAACTCCATCACTGTCCCAAATGCTCAAAATCAATCCTTCTTTTTCATTTTTCCAGCATCGTGCTAGAACACACACTACCACTCTCCAATAGCATTGCATTCTCACCCTTTTCCACCTCATGAACTCATGTCCACCAAAGTATGACCTCCTCCACCAAATACTTTCCACACTCCTCTCCTCCTCTGTGGGTTCAAACCCACCTCTAACCGTCCAACTCCACCAATACCCTGCAACATCCTCAACCAACTTTACACACAACTACACAACATCCACTACAGGATTTTTTTCCTCTTTCTATCACATATCCTATCATCACATCTATAAATGCAATAACATCACAAAATTATTCTACCTCATTCGCATTCATAGCTGCAACACCGAATTCCATTGCGACATCTTCCACCTTCTCATCAACGAAAACTTTTCTCTCTTTGCTTTTCGTTGCGACATCAAGCTTTAACGTCCACTCGTTCTCAATTGTCAATAGTTGTGCAAAGAAATCGAATTCACTGTCGCCATTCACTATGACCTCTTTGCTAATCACTTCAATCCTTTCTTCTTCTCTCTTCATGCCTTCCTCATGGCATGTCTTTGCTATAACTTCATTGATAGGGGCTGCTCTTACTTCTTCTTCTTTCCATCTTAGGTTGTTATCCTCATTCTTCTTCTCACTCCTCTTTACCGATTTCTTTTCACCTTTCCAAAAATGTTTTTCCAATTTCTTGAGCCTTGCCTCGATCTTTCCTACTTCTTCACAAACCATCTTTTCCATCGCTTCACATATTTTGTTCTCCACATTCTCCCAGTACTGCTCCCAAAATAGTATTCATACGGGTCTCCTCATGACCCAACCCATCTTTCCTGCTGCAATCACTCTCACTCTACAAACACATTTCTCCACGGCTTCAGGCTCTCTCTCTCTTGTTGTTCAAAATTCCTCACACACCTACAAAAGCTCTCACGAGCTTTTTCTCAACTGTTACTCACTCCCACAAATCCTGATGGATACTCTCCACGCTCAGGATTACCTACTCTGATACCAATTGATGCAAGAGAGTACTCCCCTCTGCACAAAACACCAACTTACAATAACCAATATGCAATAATTTTCCCAAATTAATCGCAACAAACAATAGCTCCTTAATTTAAATTCACTGTTCTAAAATCTGATTATAAATTTGCATGATTACATAAGCAATCAATTATTCTCATTAACAATTTCATTTGTCAACTAAATTGATTTAAATTTACACAGCTCCATAAAGAAAAAATATTTTATTTCTTCAATTGAAATTTTTACATACAATTCACCAAATTCTCTATTCGGTCTGTTCTTGAGAACCGAATCATACACCTCTATTCAGAATTGAAGTAACTCATAGATTGACTTCAGTTTTCTGGTTTCTCCTTCTATGATCCACGACTTCCATTTACAGACTCATTCTTCCCTCAAACTTAATTCTAAAATGAACTCATTCTTATACTTCATTCCCAACTGCTTGCTTGCTCTGTTATCTCTCATCTTTATTTGTATTTTTTTTTTAAATATAAACTTCTATGTTTTTGTTGCACTAATCTTATGTAACCCTTCCTCTCTATCTAATCAGCACCAATATTCTTCCCTCTAGCACGATTTTTGCCTAAGCATGGGTTCCAACATGCAATCATAAATGTGGCAGCCTCCATGCCTCTGTTTGTAGCCCCTTCAAAACTAAATATGCATTTTCTTAAATTTTACCCTCTTTTCTTGTCACGTGTCCCTTAGGCTTCCTTACAATTTCATTTTCATATGATAAGTTTTTTCTTCTTCTTTGTAACTTTCATCTCCCCATTGTTTCTTAATCTTATTTCTTTATTTTTTCTTCTTTCAAAATATGTTGTGCCCTTATGTATTCTCCAATATGCTTTTGAACATTGGTATTTAAATCTATTTTTTTATAAATTGGATTGCAAGTTTAATTTCATCATTTATCTAAATTGAACAAAATGGTAACTAACGAATAAGAAATTGTACAATATAATAAAATTTGAAATGGAAATCAAACTGAGATATTGACATCACTTGAACTTGCACTCAGACTATAGATGCAAATTTTATTGTCAAGCCAAAAATGAAAATCAAACTAGAAACTGAATTTGGATGATGTTGATTGCCATAAGCTTGAGTGCTCTTGCACCATTTTTGTTATTATGGGATTTGCACAACTTTTTGAAAGCATTCAAACAATGATAGGGATTGTCATTGTTAAATTTTATGCCTGTTATCTATATGTCCTATACCTTAGGGAATTAGAATCTGGAACATTTAGCTTATGTAATATTTTGTTTTAATATAATATATATAGGCCTCTGGCCTTTTGCAAAAAAAAAATTATATATATTATCTATACATAATGAATTTAATATATGTTCTATAAATATATAATATTAATATTAATATATTCTATAATACGATTATTATTACATTATATAATATTAATTAATTTAAATATAGTATAGATATATAACATATACTAACAATAATAAAATAATTATATATTATATTATTATATTATTATTACTATAGTAAATTAATACTTTAAACAACAACAAAAATCAATTCTATCAATCTATCAATCAAATCAATAGTTCCACTTGCATAATTTACTAGATGTATTATAGACAAAATTTATACTATTTAGTAATAGTGTTTTTAAATGAATAATATCAAATAGTGATACATTAGTCAAAATGATTGCCTCATACTAATATGACTATACATACTATAATCCAATAGAATTAAAAAAAATAGTTTTCATATATTGAAATAAATTTTAGAAAAATATTTACATTAGAAAAAATAATCAACCTATTTTAATTGTTTTCTTCTATTGGTTCATTTGGATAAATTAATAAAACTAGATGAATGGATTAGTATACCTACCTACGGTAGGAATTAATAATGTTTGACCACTTTCCTTTCATCTTAGAAACCAAGACCATCAATTTGGAAACAAATCTTTTGAACCATTGATCTAGACATAAGGTAATGACTATTTAAAGATATGAATGCATGAATGCCTTTAATTTAATGTTATGCACTCATACTAGTCTTATTCAAAACAAAATGATCCAAGTGTTTTCTCAAATTCCATCATGAGGCCATGCCACACAAGACCAAAAAATAGTGCAACATGCGCATTGACAATTGACCAAGGTGGATTTTATTTTATTCATAAGCACCTTAGGTGTTAGTTGAAACTAGAGTCCCACTTAAGGACACGTGTCACTCATAGGTTCAAACAATGTTAATAAACATTGAAGAACTTGACTCATTTGTTCAATCTTATGTTGTCTAATTTTACTTGTTTATTCCTTGTGATTAGATGAGCACAATGCTTAATTCAATGACTTGGTGCTTATGGTAAATGATGCAACAAACAACACACAAATTTTCTTAGCCTGTTTGGCTCTTCTTGTTGATCTTGAGTGCTATAACTATTCATAGTTGATCCTTGCAAGTATTTATCAAACGAAGGTATGTGTCCACCACATAGTCTCACTTTGTGTTGCAATACCTTCCCATGGTAATGACACATAAACTCAAACCCAACTTAACTTGTGAGTTGGAAGAAACTGTTAGGTCTCAAAAACGCTAGTTTGAATGAACCACGAGAGGTTTCCAAGCTCTCACAACACTATTGGCCAACTAACAAGGCCAACCAATATAGTTGAACCTTCTACTCTTAAGGCTCTGCTAAACCTAGGCGGGTGCACCTATATGAATGACGCAAATTTTGAATTATGCTTCCTACTTGACCAAACTATCCACAAATGACAATTTGATAGTGCAAAGATGTGATCCTAGTTTGGTATAAATTGTATATGCAATATCAAGGTGAAAATTAATATGTTTAGTTAAGAGATGTAAATAAAATGGATAAAACCTAAAAGGATAAATAAGACCAATGCCTTGTTGGGTAAAAGAGAGTCAAGTGAAAGCTCTAGATGAATGACTTCTATCTGCCAAAGATTCTAATTATTTGGCATATGATATTAGTCTATAACTTGTATAAACATGCAAGAATGTAATTACCGAGCTCTTCTTAGTGATCCAAATGATACTTCCAAATTACTGTGAATGACTTGAAGGATTTAATCTTTACTTGAAAGAACCAACCAATCACACCACACACATACAACAAATGTGTATTGATAAACTGATAATATACTTGATATGCCAATTTAAATAACAAAGAAATATCAACCTTGGAGACAACATGATAATATTTTCAATTAATTTAACAAATAATTGATACCAGAAGGGCGCCAAAAAATCATAGTTCTTTCATTGATCCTTCAAAACTTCATACATGCATCATGGTCTTTTGAAAACATTCTAAAAATATTGTATTTCTTCTTATCTATTTTCTATCTAAAATCTGTTCTACCCCTTTTGGTTACAAAAATGGATATTTATATACATCAATCGCTTGAAAAGATGCATCCCTTCATAAATGTCTTAAAATGAAATACTAACAAAACTAATATAGACTAAGCTCTATTAAGCCATAAATGGGTCCTTGACATATGATCTGTGTAGTCTCAGCGCTCATGTGTATCCGCATCTCCTAGTGCATTATGAATCACAATCTCCCTCACCACCATCCATTCATTCTGCTCACACGCCTCGTCTAACGTTGTATCTTTCACAGTGATTGTCTTTAAAATCTCTTGGAGTTTTAATTCACTCTTGCTCTTCCAGGTGGCCATTTCTTTAAATTTACCTCCATCATCAAAGAATGTATTAAATCCATTCTCAACGGCCTCCATCAATTCTTGCACATCCTCTTGTAACTCCTCAAAGAAACCTTTATGGTTGTCCATAACACGATTAGCATCCTCAATTGTTGCATTGTCGGGAGCATCCTGTTGTTTTATCTCCTCAAGTTTCTCTTGGATTCTACCATCCACTCTTTCATTTTCTTTTATTGCATCAAAGTAATGTGAGTGCTTTCCCCAAAGTTTATTTAACCAAGTGGTTAAAATAGCCTGCCTCTTTTTGATTATTGTCATAAGTGTATCCATTTTCCCTTGAGAATAAGCACTTGATCCTTCCCAATGGTCCTTCACCTGTGCACTTTCACCTTGAGTAAGCAGTTTAGTTGGCCCTGTTGTGACACCTACTAGGTCTTTTAGACCCTCATTTTCTCTCATCATTCTCTCATTATTTGTTTTGTACATTTCCTTTTCCCTGATCAATGCCTGTATTTGGGCTTTATTCAATTTTGCCACATTGATCCCTATTTTTGTAGTTGCTACTGGATCAGATTCCCCATCTTTCAAGGTCATCACATCTCCAAATGCCTTCTTAGTGTCAATAACAATAGACCTTTTATGGGGTGGGTATAAAGCCCAAATCATCAATGTTTCTTCATCAGGATTATATCTTGATCCTATATATACTTCTGTTACCTTTTCTATTTTGAGCTTATGTGTATTATTGGTGTCCTTTAAGAAACTATCAAAAACTAATGCAGAATTGAGGTCCAATCCTGGGAGAATCATTACACCAGCCTTTTCCAACATTTCTCTCCCCTTCTCCAGGGTCATATTTTCCATTTCTTTCTCAACATCAATTTTCAAATCTTTTAACAACTGCTCCTCATTTCTTGGTGTGACTTTGTCAACTAATTCTCTTATTTCTTTTCCCTTTTGTTTATATAAAAATGATTTAAATTCTAAGGACTTTATGAACTCATCATCTACTACAAAAGATTTGTATTCCTCATGTCTCATATCAGCATCTGTACTTTCCTCGACACTTAATTCTCTAGCAGGATAGGTGTATTATTGAGTTCTTGTCTTTGAAACCTTACCAAGAGGATTTTGTGACCTAGTAGCCTCTAATGCCTCTTCACTGGAGGACAACATCTCTACATCCAACAATTCTTGATTATGTTTCTCAATTATCATTTTGGCCTCCTCTATTTCCAAATTTCTTATCATATCATCAAACTGGTAGGGCACATGGTGATACCCTCCAAAGTTTATCCTCTATTTGGCAGAATGAATATATCCTTATGGATCAAAATTATTCCTTAATGGTCCTCTTCTCATGTTATACTGTAGTAATCTATCAAGAATCAAATTGTATCCTTCTTTTTCCAACATAGTAAAATCACCAAAACATAGTGTACTAGGCATAAAAGCTTGCTTTCTAAAAGAGCTTAAATTCATGACACTAGAGAAATCCTTTTTCCTAACAATCTCTAAATATGAAATCCTATCTGGAACTGTTTTAGGAAAAATAAATGTGGTATCTTCAAATCCATACACCTTGATCATGGTGGCGTTTTCTAAACAGTGCCAATCCCCCCAATTGTGGCCGATTGGTCGATAAAATCCTTAGTTCTAAGAAACCTCTTTATTTCATCAAACAAAGAATAGTCACAAGGATGATTATAAAACTTGTACAATGATTTCACAAAGTATTCTTCAAAATGCACAAAACTAGAATTAGCAAACCTACTGTCCCAAACAGCAGTCCATGACTGAATAGGCAATAGCGTGTCTTCTTTATCAAATTGTGAAATTCTCAGCTCCTGGGGCCACAATCCTAATTCCTGTCCAAAGTATAGCACCACGTGCATCAACAGTGAATAATTCCTAAGGTGCAGGACAGAGGCTCCATTCTTTATTGCCATCAACCCTGCATCAAGCTCTTTAAATATATATGAAGCATAATCCCAAGGCCTTGAGTTATGATATTGAATATCTGTTGCAACCACCATGGGCACAATTGCCATATACTCTGGAACCTCCATTCCCAATACTTGTCCCACCAAGAAATAGGTGTACTTTATATAAGGTTTGAAAAGATCCACATGAAAAGGTGGTTCCTCATTTTCCTCCATTCAAATCAGTTTGCCGCCATGTCTGATTTTGTGTAGGGGTAATCTCCAACCCTTATAAATCATGTCCATTCTTCTGAATTCACACTCGAGCTCTTCACTTACAATTTTCTCATTGCACATTCCTTCTAACTTGAAGACCTTGCTTATTGCATTCTCAAACACATGTATTATCGGATTCCCAGATAGATCACATATGGCCCTATCTTTTGGATTATAATGACTGGCCAACATCTTCACCAATTCAACATTAACAAAGACATTAGGGCATACCAGTTTACCTAAATTGAGCCTCCAAGGGTTACATACAGGCTCAAAATGATTCCTTCGGTAGTAATGGAAATTGAATAGTTCGTAGCCTTTGATTGGGGTCCAAATATCTCCAATGAACTTACATTTATCATCCAATTTATCCACTTCAGCCCTAAGTTGCGCAAAGCATCTGGCTTTAGGTCCAGAACCGAGTAGCTGGTCTATGAGATCTTGGTTCAATTTTTGCTCAGTGCCCTCCAACTGACTTTCTGTTTTCTACTTTTTTCCTTTTGATTGACTACTCTCCCCATGTTTTCTAATTTTTTTGTTTCTCTGGACCAGTGCTTTCCATTCTATGAAAATCACAATATTCAAGGGATGAAAGACTTACTGTATTTCACCTGAAATTCCAATTTGAATGAACACCCAAATCCTCTGCTCATTCTTCTCCTCTTTCCTGCTGTCAATTCCACAAGCAAAATACTTTTAATTGAATTCACCTGGATTCACAAAATATTTTACATTCTCATGGTGCCATTAATGTCTTGGTTGTGACACACATGAATTAGGCTCTTTGAAATTCTCGCTATCACATCACATAGCATATTGGCAAGACATTTTAAATCTCTGGCTGATCCTTCTATTCATATTTTCACCAATGTTCACATACCTGCCAAGAAATCTTGTAGTTCCAGCGATACCTCAAGTCTCCCCAACAGTTATTCTTTATGTCGCCACAACTCTTACCAATCAATCTTATCGCCATGACTTAAGGGATCAGGCAGACAATCCTCTGTATTATCCCGAAGATATGTGTCTCACCTAGATGTTCTTTTTGTTAATTCAATTCGCTGAGACAAAATAATTGTCCTGTCGATGGAATAGTATTCGTTGTGACCTTCGTAGATCTCCTCGTTGAAGTTTATCTTATCAATACCTCCTTTCTTCAGCAAGACCATGCATATCATCCCTCTGACTATTTTATCTCCTTATATGTTATCACGTCAATCCAGTCAGTATAACACGAGAGGTCGGTAAAACTCTTAGAGCTCTTCCCGCAATCATTTTCTTATCGACCAAATTTTCCTTTGCTTTATTGGTGAGACCTTTGGATGGTTCGGTCAATCTTTTGAAATCTTACCCCGATGACCCTAGTTTGGCCGATAATTTTTATTGTACTCCAAGTGGTAAGCGAATTAGCTCGATATGACCTCACACCGTCATGCCGATACATTTTGTCTTGCCGATAGAAAATGTGAACCCGTGTTCTCTTGAAATATATCCTCATTGGTATGACATTGTTGATGTCTTGTCGATGCACTGAAAGAGATTAGTATCGGTGAGACCTGCACCATCTTATGCCAATATGTTTCATATGTTAAAATTTCATGGTTAAATAAATTTTATGGGGCTATAATACAAAATTTGACCTGGACCTTGGTGAGTATGCTGTGTGAGGAAAAAATTATGTTCGTAATATGGACTCCTTGGGAAACTAATAAGCATGAAGGGTCAATGAGGTTATCAAAATTTTACAGTTCCAACAGGAACACCGCTATTATTCTCATATTGTTAAAACAAGAAATTAGAAAGCAACTCAATTGGTAAACATAGTTAAAAGATAGAACCTTGCATTTAGATAAGGTAGTAGGTAGTAAATTTTGTGAAACATGTCCAACAAAACAATCTTATTGTACTTCAAAATAATCCTTTTCTCTTCTCTCTCAATATGTGTGTCTAATAACAATGCAAAATACTATTTTTTAAATATTTCTCTGTAGAAAACATACATCTCATTTTAAAAAATGAAAAATAATAATCAATAATTAAATATAATAATAACCTACCTAGAAGAACTAAGAGTAAAAATTCACATAAATAAGATTTTGGTTATAATACAATTTATATAATTTAAAATTTTTATTTGTATTCAAAATTTCATTTATTCCAATAATTTTTTATTTAAAAAAAATTGTGTCTACTTCAATAAAGAAAATAAAAATTTATATAATTTATATTTAAGGGGGAGGGAGATGCGGGGAGAATCGCCCACATTCTTAGTGCTCCAAAGGCCACACACTACACTAGATTCATTTACTGCTATGATTAATTAAAATAATAATTATTTTATTATATTTAATGTTTTAAAAAGTATTTTAAGAAGGAAATTGGAGTCAAAAGTATACATATATCATTTTCATACTTTCTAAATGTATTGCAAATTATTCCAAACTACTCCATTACTTTATTTAAAGGTGCGTACGTGCAAAAATATATTTCCAAGAAAATACATAGAAAGAAGCTTCCAAATATATATATGTTATATTCAATGCACCCACCATAAGATCCTTGGAATATTATCCCCTAAAAGTGACCTACCACTAGGTTTTGGAATGATTGAGCCTAGTGCCGTCTTGCTATATACTTTATAAGAGGTGGGCAAAGAAAAGTAGGCCCACGCTTAACACATAAAGTTTTTTATTAAGTCAAAAAACTATAGTTTATAAAAGTCTCCTAAAGGTATCTAAGCCCATGAATGGCCTTGTCACATGTTCACTATTATTAGAGTTTTACTTTTGGTTTTGATAAGTAACAACTATATCTTAATAAAGTTGGTTTAGGAAAGCATAATATGAATGGCCTTGTCACATGTTCACTATGTATTATTGTAGATTCAAGTGCAAGCTAATAAAGTTGGACTTGAGGTGACTCACTTGCAGGTGCTAGTAGATCCCTAGGGTAATGTCCCTTGGCTGTCGCCATAGTTCCTTTGTTTCCCTCCTCTCAGATTCATTCTTCTCTTCGAGAGTGTTTTTGTGGGTGCAACCTTTCTACTTGTGACAACTGAGAGAATCACTCACAAACTTCTCCTTCTATTGTGAGAAGGGATTGTGTTCAAGGGGTTGGCCATGACCTACTCTTTGGCACTTTGCCTCTTCATTGCTTGTGGGAGAAATTTTTTGATGGCATGTGGGAGGTACCTTTGGATGGATTGTTTTGTCATAACCCCTTCCTATTCAGATTATAAAACCTTATAATTTTAAATAGTTATAAAGGTATCGATAACTTAATTGATTGGATGCAAAAACTAATTGAAGATAATAAATAATGGTAATAATAATTAATTAATAAATTAAACAAAAAATAACAATTTTAAGATATTTATTAATTAGATGAAAATAATAATTAGTTCTTAAAATGAAATTATTTAAAATGATAAATTCAAATAAATTAAAAATATTAAAATATTATCTTTGATAATTTGAAAATAAAATAAACAATACACATCAAATCTAGCAAAGAAAATAGAACTACACATATGTTATGCCTTGATCTCATTTGGAAGTAGTGTATGTAGGTAGTATGGGGAACAAAGAATGTTCCTAATATGTAGGTATTTGGGGTTGGGGCTTAAAGGGAGTATTCAATAAAAATTTGGCAATTTAATAATATAAGATAATCATTCAAGAGAACCATTCAATTAAAGGGGAAGGGGGAATAAGAATTATTAACTTAAATTTCAAGATGAAATATATTCTTTGTATACTCAAAAGAATCTCGGATGAATTTTCTTGATTCCTCGAGGATTTAGACCAGGTGAGACTCAAGCCCTTATTTGTTATATCCTTGAATGACGAAAACCTTGAAATGTACTTTCATTAGGGAAGTGTAGTAATTCAAAAAATCTTAGGGCAATGGACAATCCCTGAGTCTAAGACTCTGGCCAAAGAACATGCCTATCCTTTATTGATAGTTACCTACCTTATTTGGGTAGATGTCTATCTTGGATGGATAGATGAACTCTTGTCCTATATGGATAGATGTCCAACCCATATGGTTGGATGCTTGTCTCAATTTGGGAAAATTCCTATCACGTATGGATATAAGTACATGAGTATACAAATGAATGAACACTTAATAAGATACACAAATTTACACACAAAAAAATGGGTCAAATTTGGAGGTACAACTAGGGGGTTGTTACAAATTCTAGCAAATTTCCTCGGTTGAATCTTGCTATTTCTCTAGAAAATTTATTATTTCTCTTGCAAATTTCATCAAAAAATAAAATTAGAGGACTAAATTGTGGGTATGGTTCTAAATAGGGATCATAATCATATGAAAAGTCTATTTCAAGGAGGTAAATCACTATAGAATTCAATGAGTATTATCCTATGGTGATAGATTTGTCTTATTAGAGTGATGGATCAAGATTAGGGTCATTAGATGCATTGCAAGAATCCACTGGGTTCTAAAACTATATATTTATGATTGTAAGGAAGCTAAGGTGGTGGAACAACTTCCTACACTAATCTTGAGAGGAGGATAATGAAAAAATTTATGTGCATCTTTACAACAGTTACAAAAACTTAAACAAAAATAAACATAAATATTATGCATACCACAACACAACGATTTACATGGGGGAAACTATTTCAAGAGAAAATCCCCACACTCCAAAAGCCGCCCAATATGTTATTCAAAAATCACAAAGATTATAATATACTTGTAGAGCAAGCTTCTCACAGGAGTATCACCAACCAAAGATTTAGAGGCAACATGATGACTGCTATCAAACTCTCAGAATACATCACACTGCACAACCATAATACAATGCCCTCATAAAATAGGGTTCCTTCTAGGGTAAGATATGCCAAAAAAATATCTACTGTCAGATTTGAGACCTAATAATGAATGGTTCAAATTTACAATAGTAATATACCATCAATATGGATTTCGAGGGCGTTTCCCTTGAACCCTCGTTAAGGAGATGAGCCCCCTAGACCCCCCAAGGAGGGTACTCCCCTTGCACCCCCACACTCACCTATCAATAATAAACCTTTTTTAATTGCAAGGTTGAGATACATTTTCCCAATAAATATCCCACTTGTCGAACACCTTGTAAGAGCAATGGGAGGGAGTATAAACATTGCCTCTTAATTGTTAGGGGTTGAAAGGGCCATAGACTTAGAACACCATCTGAACTTCTTTGTACTCACAAGCTTAGTTAAAGAATTAAAAAAATCATCAAAGTATCTACCTTAACCAGCTTCACCCTTTCATCTTCGACCATATCTCTAACAAAATGATACTCTACATCAATGTGCCTGGTCTTGACATTGAATGTCGGGTTCTTGGCTAGATAGATCACACTCTAATTGTCATAATAAACTGTCACATCACCTTTTTTTATTCCAATATTTGAACACAGTCTTTAAAGGAAAATAGCTTCTTTACAAGAATGAGTAGTGGTCATATACTCAACTTTAGTAGTGGACAAAGTAGCCATAGCTTGTCACTTACTCATCCAACTAATTGCACCACCAAATAAAGTAAACACATAAGCACTGGTGAATCATCTGCTATCAACATCACCTACCTGATTTGAATCCACATAAATATGAATATCAAGGGAAATATCATCTTTAGTCAAATTACTATGATAACACAAGGAATACTTTGAGGTGTTATACAAATATTTGAAGACTTTTAACTACATCCCAATAAAATTTACTAGGATTAGACATATATCTGGAAATAACTCTCATTGCCTGGGAAGTGTCTGATCTGTACAAACCATAACATACATAAAAATTCTAACTACACTTTAGTAAGAAACTTTTCTCATGTCTTCCATCTTTGATGGGGATGTTAGACAATCCAAAATTGATAAATTTGTTCTAGCTAAAAAAGGAACACACAATGGTCTACAATCCTGCATGTTAAACCTCTGTAAAAATGAATTTACATAATTACTTTGGCCAAGACATAGCTTTTGGTTCACTCTATCTCTTTTGGCTTCCATCCCAAGAATGTGTTTAGTTGCACCAAGATCTTTCATTTCAAATTTAGCTACAAGCTAAGACTTTAGTTTTGAAATAATTCATTTCCCTTTACTAATAAATAACATATCATCAACATATGATGCAATAAACAAGAAATAATAATCATCAAGTTTATAATTAATATAGTGATCTGATTGAGAATGCTCAAAACCCAAACTCAACACATGTATCAAATTTCAGGTACCACATCTTAAGACTCTTTTTGAGGCCATAAAAATATTTCTTCAATTTACAAACCAAATTACTTGTACCCATCACCATGTAGTGCTATGTTTGTGTCATGTAAATATCTTTCTCCAAATCACCATGAAGGAAAGTCATTTTCACATCCATTTTCTCAATCTCTAGATCATAACTAGTGGTAATAGTAAGCAAGAATCTAATGGATGTTATTTTTTGTAAAAATTATCTCACCATAATCAACACCCTCAACCTGAGAGTAACCCTTTGTAATCAACCATGATTTGTACTTCTCTTCTCTCAACCTCTGCAATACTTGTTGGATATGCCACAAATGCTCTTCTCTAGTCTTACTGAAAATCAGAATATCATCTAAGTAAACAATGAAAAACTTACCGAAAAATTTCTTCCGTGCCCCATTCATCAATCTCATTTAATTGCTCAGTGCATTGGTCAATCCAAAAGGCATCACTAACCACTCATACAATCCTTAATTAGTCTTAAATGTAGTCTTTCATTCATCTCCTTCTCTAATTTTGAATTGATGATATCCACTCTTTTGGTTGATCTTTGTGAAATACTTTGCTCCACTCAAATAGTCCATAATTTCATCCATTCTTGGCAATGGGAATCTATACTTGATAGTGATCCTATTGATTTCTCTTGAATCTATACACATTCTCCCATATCTATCTTTCTTTTGTGCAAGTACAATAGGTACCACACATGGGCTTAAACTTTCTCTGATCAATCCTTTCCTCAACAACTCTTGTATTTCCCAGTTCAACTCTCCATTATCTGTCGGTGTCATTCTATGTGTTGCCTTTTTTGGAAAACTAGCTCTCGTATAAGATCTATCTGATGACTAATACTACGAACTGACAAGAGTCCATCTAGTACATTCTCTAACGTGATATCTTCATATTTTGTCAACAATTCTACATCTTCTTCATTTTCTGCAGTAGGGCTTTCTTTCTCTGAACCATCGCTTTTCTTTGGAATCAATGCAAAACACACGTTCTCATGCCTCAATCCCTCTAGAAATTTCATTCCATCTACCAAACACATTCTGGAAGTGCCACAAACTTCAATCTTCTCCTCTTCCTCTAAAGGTATCAACTTGATTATTTTTCCATTTGAAGTCACGATGTAAGTATTCCTTCTTCCATCATGAATTTCTTTCTTATCATATTTCCATGGTCTTCCTAATAGTAAGTGACAAGAATCCATAGGAATAATATCACACAAAACTTAATCCCTATATGATCCAATATTAAATTTCACCAAACATTGCTCATTCACCAATTTCTTATAATCATCTTGAATCTATGCTATTTTATAGGGGTTTGGACTCTCCAATTTTGACTTGGTTACAATCTCCTTTAAAACTAGATTATTAGTACTATCACTATCAATGATAAATTTACATACCTTTCCTCTAGACTTACATCTTGTTCTGAACAGACTCTTCCTTTGCGGTGGTTCCTTAGTCACTTATCCATGCATCAAAGCTCTCCTCATCACCAATGATTCTCATTTCTCTAGTTTCCCAACTGAACTAGGGAATTCAACATGTTCTTCATCCACATGTTGTTCTTCTAGTATGCTCAGGTTTCTTTCTAGTACTTCCTTGATGGCACTCAAATGCTCTATGTCCTTCATCTCCACACTTAAAATAGGTTCCTCTGACTGGTCTTCTCTCAAATCTCCCTTCATCTATCTAGTATCCATCATTGTGGTAAGAATTATGACCTCCTCTGTCACTACGGTAGAAATTTTTATCTTCTCTGCCTCAGCGGTATGAATTGGCATCCTTTTCTTCACTCTGGTATGGCTTTACATCTTTGTTTTGATCTACATATGGTCTTCTTTCTCCAGATTGGAATCCAGTCCTCTGAAATCTTCCTCTTGTACTTCTCTATCTTTGTTCAAACTTCTTGTTCAACTTTTCTTCCACTTTCAATGCAAATTGGCATGCTTCCTCAACTGATGTCATTTTCACCAGGTTCAATTCTTCTTGAATATTTGTTCTCAGTCCATTGATATATCTTGCAACCTTTTCTTTGCTTGCTTCACTATGACCGGTTTTGATTATCATCTTGTAGAATTCTTCAGTATACTCCTTCACAAATCTCTCCTTTTATCTCAAGTTTTGCAATCTTTTCAAAAATTCCAGCTCATAGTCAGTAGGTATGAATTGATTCTTCAATTTTGTCGCCATTCTATCCCATTTGATGATTTTCTCTTTTCCTCTCCTATTCCTATCCAATTTAACTTCTTTCCACCATAAAGTAACATGACCTTTCAACTTTGTTTTCACAAATTTGACTCTTTCTGGATCTTTAATCTCTTCATATTCAAAGTATTCTTCCATTTCATTGATCCAATCAATCAATTCTTCAGGATTCAAATTTATCGCATAATTTTGAATTTCAACTCTAAGTCTTTTTCCAATCTTCAAAATTGCTTTCAACATCTTCATTTGATCTGATTCTTCTTCTTCTTCACCTAGGGTTTTTGAAATTTGGTTCACAACATGATTTGCTTCATCATCACTTTCATCCTCATGTCTAGGGTTTCCTCGCCTTCTATCTTCTTCAACTACATCTAATCGAACTCCCATCTCACGCATCATCTCTAACATCTCATCCATTCTTCTAGCAACATTCACTATAGCAAGTGCTCTCCTTGGTGACATCTCTCCCCTCGAATTCAATGCAACTGCCTCAATTTGGTGATTTGGCTACAAGGGTTTCAACTGTCTCACAATTGGCGATAAATTGAAAACACATGCAGTCTGCCTCAAGTTGGTGTTTTGTTCACCTCAAAGAATTCCTTTAGGACTCACAAAATTTCTTTGATACCACTTGGTGTAGTCACAAATGGAGAGTTGAGTAATTGCAGTCCAAACCATGCAACTTAGAGTCAACACAATGAAAATAACAAAAGTAAATGATCTGCAAATATGAATCTTTATTGGATTAGCAATCTTACATGCAACATATGCCTCATGGGTGAATATCTAGGGCTCATTGGTATGTCACGAGGGAATTCAACATTACAACTGGCCAAGGGCCTTATTACAGTCCTCGAAGGGTTGATGTGAAAATGTAATGAATCTAAAACTTATCTCTAAAAATATTGATGATCTATAATGAGCTACAATGAGCTCTTAAATATGATTCTCCAACTCCAACCAAGGTCCACGTTAGCCACAAGGGTTCATAAACCCGATGAATGATCATGCATGAAAGGTCAGCCTTAAAACATAGAAGATAATCCTTTATGAAATGAAATAACTTGTGAATCTCCAAGATAGATCCCATTGGACCCAAAATTCTTGTAAGGTGTCTCATTAACCTCCACACATTCTAGAATAGGTCCGCACAAAGAAATCTGGACCAATTCGATTCTAAATGCTCTGACTGGTAATTATAGTGAAATTTTGAGAGTGATAACTTTTGATAGACAAGTGCAAATGATCTGAAATCTGGCTATGTGATATATGTCAATGTGTAGATGCTATATCCTACTCCGCGAGCTAAGAAACAATAATGCGGTAAAATGTGGAATGAAATGTTGAAACAACTCTTAATGAAATACAAGAAAATAAATGTTTTTGGTTGATACAAGATTGCTTTACAACTAGGGATGCTCCTGCATCAATAGGACATAATTTTACCATAGAGAACCTATTAAATCTTGAGGAAGAATTCAATACGGTACAAGTAGGATCAAATTAAAGGATGAATAAGAAGAGGTATCAAACTATCAAAAAACAACCATATCTTATCATGCCCTATTAGGTGTCAACACAACACAAATTCTCAAGGTGACTATATTCCTAAAAGTAAATAAGGAACATGCTTGATTGATTACAGTATCACCCATAGCTTCATCACAACAAATTGACAATGCATATAAATTACTTTATTTATCCATCTCGTCGATTAAATTTATGATAGAAAATGGTTGTATAGTTAGTTACTCTTGGAGGTTCCTTAAAATTAATATAGCTCTAAGTAATAATTTATTGGACACCTTTACAAAAAGTGGCCACAATAAGTATTTTAAGTAATTTCAAGGGGGGAATGGATACGTAAGTTTGATCCCATGAATATAGCTTTTGGTAAATTTTTCTCAATTTAGAATTAAAAAAAGTCATCTTTTAAGGCTACATTCTCCTTGCCATTTTTGGACCAAGGCATTCTTACACCATCACAAAAGGTATTTTAAGATCTTTACAAAATATGGTTATAGTAAATATTTAGGGTAATATTGAGGGAGGGTAACCATCCAAAATCAATTTAAAAAAATTAACTATATCATTTTTAAAGGTACAACACTTGGTGAATTTTCATATCTTACAATTTATGAAATAAAATTAAATATTTTTATAATTTAAAGAAAAAATAAAAGATATTCCCTACTAGATATTTTTATCCTTAGGTTTGGGATAGAAAAGTTTATCCATCAAGAATATGGCTTGAAGTCCTTGGTTTTCATGGAGATTCTTAAGTTTTACCGGAAGGTTTATGTTAGATCTAGAGAATTTGGTTGCTCCTAAAAAAAGAAAACTAGTCTCAAAATTAGTCTTGGAGATTTATATTTGAGTATAAATTTATTTATGAAGGGAGCAAGTGGTAAAAGTAAATGTAACTTCTCTTGGGAAGACATAGAATATGTTTTCTTGTCTAAATGGGTCATAAAAGAAAATGATGATGGAGAGGAGGAGGAGGAATATGTTGAAGAATAAAATATGAAGAAAATAATTATGATGATGATAAGAAATAAGAGGAAGAAGAAATGAAGAGGAAAATAAAGATACTCGATGGAGGATAAGAGTACAAACAATTTATCTCTAAAGATGGAAGCTATAGCAGTTATAATTTCCATGAAACCTAGAAGTAGGTATAATTTCATCAACATGGAAATAGAGTAACATTTAATGGTTTAGAAAAATAATATCAAGGAGTTGTGAAAACATGGTAAGATAATTTAAGATTTTAAATATTTGAAGCTCACTATAGATTTTGTTTTTTTTGCAACTCGTAGGAAAATAAAATCACTTCCTAAGCCAAAGTAACAAGTAGTAGAACAAGTTGAAAATTCAAAGATAGTAGAAGAAAAGGTTGAAGAGTTAGTATATAAAGTGGTTAAGGGTGAAACATAGACATCTACATCATATTAAGAAGAATTAAATGTGGAGGCATGGGACACCAAATTAAAGGAGTAACAATTATAGACATACATGCTATTTGAGGAGCAATCACTATAGTTGTACATAGAACCAAAGGAACAACTATGGGCACATATATAATCAAAGGAGAAATTACTATGACACTATATATAATCAAAGGAGTAACAACTATAGACATATGTATAATCGAAGAAGAAATCACTATGACTACATATGCAATATTCAAAGGAGAAATAATCATAGACATGAATGGAATCGAAGTAATAAAACACATTATGAAACAAGATTTGGAGGAAAGTACAAATTAGCATTACCAACCACCAAGACCACATGAGGGTAGTTAGACAATACAACATTGTATCATGCGTAACTTTTTAATTAAGTCTCACTATTTAGATGGTTCTCATATTTCGAGGATGAAATATGTTAAGGAGGGAGTACATATTATGTACTTAGGATTATTATATAATATATTGGCAGAGACTCTTATACATGAGACACATTTCTATCAATTAGTTATAGTGGACAATATATTAATTCATATAGGTATCTTGTGGAATTAATTATACTAGGTAGTAGTTCTATGTTGAAGTTTCACTTTCATTATTATAAGTGAGAGTACTATATACATATTGGGTAAATATCCTTGTGAGGGAAGTTAAGTATCTGAAGAATATTATATTCTCTTGGATTCTTAAAGTAGAGATATAGTGTGGAATAAATTTCTTCCATTAGGAGTATTATATATTGTTACTCTATCTTAAAAGTCTATTCTATGTTTAAATATATTAAATATAATAACATCTTGACACAAATATTTCGTGACATTTAGCATCTAGTTTATTTATTATATTAGTGTTATAATTTTTTTTTGTGCTAATAGTGAATGGATAATTTGAATTGTAACAAGAATCTTTCCAATAAAATAAAATAATAAAAAAAGGAAATCTTGTCTCTAAACAACCATACCATAAAAACTATATAATATTAATTAAAAATAAAGATAATTATATTTCATATTATAATTTTCAAACTATAAAAATCTTAAAAATACTTTTTACTATTCTAAATGTATAGATAAAATTTGACCTTGATATGTCTCATCTAAGTATACTCCTAATTTTTGCCCTTTTAAAAGTAGAAACTTTATGGAAGTTATCTATTGAACATAAGAAGTGAAGAAAATGTAAGAATTTGTCATTTTACCAAATCTTAAAGCGAAAAGCACATTGATAAAGTGTTTAGTGGGTGTCTTGATAAAATCAAAATCCCTTTCATAAGGAGGACTATGAAAAGCTACTTTTATTTACGTTGACCTTTGGCCAATGGGACACCGCCATTCACGTGTATCATGTCTTAGTCAATCTTCACTTTCTATTTTACGTGGGTAAACAACCACCTAACAACTAACATGCAATATGCCATGCCAAATATTGGATTCCATTTCTCAATATGGTGAAAGTGACATTGTTTTTGCTTTTGGGTTTTCTTGCCCATGGTATTTGATAGTGTTTAAATTAACCTCAAAATAGTTAGAATAGTTTATGAAAAAATATATATATAGATTAAAAGTTATAAGTCTAGAAATAGTAAAATGGATAGTTGTAAATAATGTATTAAATCTATTATCTATAATAATGATACAATAATTTAAGTCCATACAAGTAGCGGAGTTGACTTGAGCCGTGGGTTTGCTCTTCATTGGTTTCAAGTTCAATTCTCGCTCTCGGGTTTAAGTGGTGGGACTATTTGCGGGCTGTGGTTTCCACCCGCAGGGGATTAGTCTCGCCTTAGCTTGTCTCGCTGGAGATTAGTTGGGCGCTGGGTTGGGTCGCGAGGATACCCCTGTAGTAGCAAAAAAATAAAATGATACAATAATTTATATAAATCAATATAACGATAAAATTTTCACAAATCATGTTGTTCAATACATCGAATCATAGTTAGTCATATGTGTAAAATGGATTTAACTTTGTTTAACAATTTCATAGTCTCTTCTACCACATACTCCCCACATCCAATTGTTGTGGGTGGCTTCCCAACATCCGCACAATCTACCTCTCCATAACCATTCTAAATGACATATTTAGACAAAATATCCTCATATGATATTTTTGGACAAAGTATCTAAATTGTAGGTATTAAAAATACTATCAAAGTAAAAGTACTATCATGTTTGGGATCACATCCAATATATAACACTTTTTCACCATGTCTAGCTCTAGGACAATTGAAATGTTACAAGTAGTGGTTGATTTAACATCTCCACCTTTTCCATAAACTACGTTTTCTTATTTTGACCTCCTTTTATTTATTTTTTGTCTTTTAAACTTGTTATTCATTTGATCTAATTTTGAGTTTAAATTTGCCTTATTTATTCATATGATTTGTAGCATACTACATTGCTTCAATATGTATATTATTATTAGTTTTTGAAACAAAGTATCATATAAGAGTAAACTAATCTAGCCATTTGCATATATAATTGAAACCCATAACAAAATAAAACATTCGAAAGAGATTTCAAATTTTTATCTTGTGAAATTCTTTGTCTATAATTTTTTTGGATTATTTTAAAGATGATGCCATCATATATCACTCCAAAACCACACTTTAACATTAATAACCAAACCGCTTAATATATATATGAAATAATAACATAAATAAATAGAAAATAGCTCTTAGATGGAAAGTGAACTCTTTTCTATCATAGATTTTATACCTAATTATATTTAAAAATAAAGAAAGGAAAGACTAAATTTAAAAAATATATTTTTAGCTATCATGCATAATTTTATTTAAAATAACACTTTAAATTAAATTTGAAATATATATATATATATAATATAAGGATGCATGTGATTGTTTTATTATATTTTTATTTTAAAGTTTTTTAAATACTTAATGAAAAAGTCTTCTAAAAGCTATTAAAAGCAACTAGAAAATTTATTATATTATTAAAATATTTAATATATAATTGTATATTATATTGTTTACAAATTATAATAATATTATTACTCATAATTATCAATAAATATGTAATAATTATATTAACTAGTAGAAGGATTGCAAATCATGATCTAATCTAATAAGAGAAGAAGAGGGTTTGCAGGCATCTTTTTAGATCGCACCCCTGCTTTTGCAAATCATGCGACAACCTTGGGAGATCGTGCAATACTTTGTTCAAATCACATTCAACCTCATCCATGGTGTGAAAGCATGTCTTTTTCACCTTTTTGGAGATAAGATTGACCTCATTGACCTATTGGCCTCCACATCGAGCCTTATAATATATGCAATTTTTTGGCTTAGCATAATTCACTTGTATTAAGCGATCATCTCTTGCAGGTCATTCCTTGTGCATGGAGATTGATCAAGTGTAAAGGTAGCTGATCTAAGTAATTCAAGGGTTTGGCATTTGAATCAACCATTCTGTTGAGATGCAAGCTTTTTCGGGCAATATTTGAGTGCTTCAAACCTGGCACAACCTACCTAAGGTGTGGGCTACTCATTTTGAGAGTATCAACACTTTGCATAAGGAAGATGAAGGACGAGGAAAACCCTAGGTGGCGGGTGAGGAGGATCGGCAAGGGTCAGACCCCTGCAAGGCAGTGTCAACATGGAGGAGGCCATGACCCTCCTCCATTGAGGTTTTCTTCTTCCTTTGATGGTGATCTCTCCTTTCCATTTGTTTTTTGTCCTCATCTCATTGGCTTCTTAATGTTTTGTGGTTGTGTAGCACCCCTCTGATTTGCTTATATTTTCATACAGTGTTTTATTCTGATTTGCTTATGTCTTCAGACTGTACCTTTACTTTGATAGACCATGATACTATGTTATTATTTAATCACTAACTTTAGAGCAGTGTTGGTTTTTATATTATGTTGTGAGATTACATTATTATGATGTTTATTGTTTATGACATGCTTTCTAGTTAGCATAGTTGTTTATTTGAGCTGATGTTGTTATATGCTCATCTGTAGTTTATTGATGTTGTAGATTCGTTAGTTTGATGTGACATTGTATTGGTGAAGGGAACGAGATTGCATCACTCGCTTGTGAGCGCCTTGTGATTTCGCGATTCTCTCTTCACGGTGTGATTGATTATGTTATATATACATGTTCGACATATGCTTTGATTGCAGGATTCCAGGTACAAGACGTTGACTCCACCTGGATTCATAAGTTTGAGCATGTACATTGCCCAATGGTTATTTGATTGGGAGATAGTAACTGGGTTTCCCTTGTCAAGCCATAACCCTAGTCGTAGTGTGTCATTAGTTTTAGTTGGTCATGTTGTCTATTTTTGTTGCAAGGTATGTTTAAGGGAATTAAATTCTTTAAATGTTTTAAAGGTGATTATTTAATTAATTTTGATTATTGTGTTAGAAGCTTTGAATTTAATTTAATTAATTAATTTAATTTATTTGGTAAAATGATTTAATCTTATGATTAAATTTATTTTATTAAGTAATTAAATTAATTAGTTTTAATTTAAATTAGAAAATACTATGCGATTTTGAATTATTAAAATGCATTAATATCTAGAAAATATCTAGAGGGATTATCTGAGTATTGATTGAGAAGATATTTGATTTTTGACATGTGTTGGGAAATTTTAATTACGGTTGTTGGGAAAATTATTTCATGGAGAGAATATTTGTTTTAACAAAGAGAGGTAAGAGGTTACTTCACGAAAGAGGAGGGGATATTTTTAGGAAGGTTGTTAAAAATTAAGATTGGTGGTTGAATCTGGTTGTTGAAAATTTGGGGAAGAATAATCTAGGGAAAAGACTTTGGCTTTGGATTTTGTTTTGTTTTTTCTAGAAGAAGCTTTGTCTTGTGGAAGAAGCTCTACATCAATCTTCATCTCCTCGAGCGTCTGGATTCAAGTTCCTTAATTATTTTATTTTATTTCAATTTGGAAAGGTCATTAGATTAATTTGTTGATTTTGGAAAAGATTGTCTGCACAAGATTAGAAGCTTTTGAGTTTTTTTGTAAAATTGAAAGAATGTCGTTTTTGGAACTTACCGTGAAATCTTTTGTAGAAATTGTTTAAGTTTTTATTTTTTTTGAAATTATAAATTGTCGAGGATGCTTTGGAGATTCCTGTAGGGATTGTTTTTAAACAATGGAAAACCCAAAAAGAGAACAATAGGAAACTGGAAAACTTATGTTGGGATGAAATTAAATTTCTTTATAGAATTTTGTAGGAAACCTCTCAAGAATTTTTGTAAACATTTTCTGTAGAAAATTAATGCTCTTCTTCCTATTAGATTCGGTTATCTGGAGAAATTTTAAAATCTTTGTGTAGAATTGTGAAATCCCCTCTTGTAGTAAAATTTTATAAGATTGGCTTTTTTGGTGAATTCGTGAAAACTTCATGTAGAAAACTATTTGTGGAAATAAATTGCCTGACTAAAGCAATCGATCTGATAAAATATATATATATATATATATCTGTGTGTGTGTGTGTGTGTGTGTGTGTGTTTTGATATATATATATACACACACATATATATAAATATATATATTTATACAAAAAATTTATGGAATTCTTGTAAATCTTCTTGTTTGAAAACTAGATTGGAAAATCATGTTTTCTTTTAAATCTCGAATGAGAATTTCCATACGTGGGATTCTGTGGATTCACAAGTTTTTTTATGTTTTAAAAAAATGAAGTCTATGTTTACTCTTATGGGGGGCGACGGTTGCCACAACTGACCCCCATAAGAGGGGACCTAGTGTTGTGTAAGCAGTCGGGCACCCCCTCATGGGGTAGCTGGTTGTGGAAGCATAGTCGGCACTGCCCATACCTTTGGAAGCCATAATACAAGGCTTTGTAAACTCTTTTTTCCGCCTCAGTGAAATGCGATTCGGATTTTTATTTTTGGTATTAAATATTTATTATATAAATTATATATATATATATGTTAAATATATAAGTTTAATTATGTATTGGAATTTTGTAATTAACTTTTAAATATTTAAATAATGTATATGTATATGGTATATATATAATTATATATAATTATGTATATATTTATATTTAAATGATTTTGTAAAATGGGTGCATGCATTAAATGCACAATTAGATGATTTTTTAAAATGATATATTTTAAAAAGAAGAGATTGATATTTTTATTTAAAAGTAATTGAGGAATTGAAATAACAGATAGATTTGACTTCCTCTTCTGTCTATAAAATAAATTTTAATGAGTTAGTTTATTTGAACAATGGGTTATTGTATTTTATTGAAGGGAAATTGGACTTAGTAAATCCGAAAGGTAGATTTATTTCCTGCCTAAATTTCCCTTTTGAATGTGATTTCTTCTATTCACGCTTTTGGGGGAAATTGGTTAGAAGTGTTAGTTGTTATTTTGTAAGTCTTCCAGATGTGGTGGTATTATTTGGTGTTGTATTTTATGGTTTCGGCCTTTGATTTCTCTGGGTAGTGCATTTAGTTAATCACTCAGTTACCATGAACAGGGATGTGTTGCCTCTCACATTTTGGATTCAGAATTAATATTTGCATGTGTGCACTATGATTGTCCTTTGGTTATGGATTAGATCCATGTGTTTGCCTATAGGGAAGTGGCTCATGATGGGGGTCGAGACCTAGGAAGGTCTGCCAGGGTAACCCATGCAGCTTTGTGATGACGCTTCTCCTATGACAACAATTTGTATGGTTTAGTTGGTGTATGTGATTATTTTACTCTGGAAGCAATGTTACCTTTATGCTAAGTATTGTATTTGTTTAGTTAGTCTTGTGATTGCCTATGTTTAGAGGTTGTAGGTTTTGTTGAATCCCTCTTATGTTGTTTTGTCCTTGATGTCATCTTATGGTTATCTGGCATCTTGATGGTTTGATGGTTATCCTCTCAGTTGATTCATATTTTGGTTGGCACATTCACATCATTGGTTTTATTATTTATTATGTTGGTGGCACTGATCGTTTAATCTCATGTGCAAATTACAATTGGTTGTTGAGGTATTCTGATTATTGGTCATTTTCTCAGGTGATACAATTCTAGTTACAATTCTTGTTACATGCTCTTGATATTTACAAAAGTCTATTTTATATCAAGTCCTTAAGCTTTCATGACATTCTAAGGTGGAAATTTGACCTTGATATTTATTTTTGAATATTATTTGGCACTTTACTTTAAAGTGCACCTTATACTTATATTGGGTCTCATCTTGGTTATTTATCTTGGCTTAAACGTTGACAATCGGTATAATGTTTACCGCACTACCGCTGACAGGTATGCCAGTAATCATGGTAGAGCGGTGGTAACGTTAGCGGCATGTAAGACTGTTATCGCCATACCGCGCACTAACAAACATGTAACCACGATAACACGGTGGTAACCACTAGCGACAAGCCAGACAGTTACCACTATACGCGGGTTGTCAGAAAGATAACCGAGGTAATGCGCTGGAAGCCGTTAGCAGTTAGTAAACTGCTACCGCTATACCGCAGGTAGCTAGGAAGGTAGTCGCGGTAACGCGGTGCTAATCGCCAGCGACAGAAAAGTTTGTTACCGCTGTACCGCGAGCCGTTAAGTAGCTAACAATGGTAACGCGGTGGAAACAGTTAGCAGTTTGAAAGATTGTTACCATTGTACCACGAGCTGTTAGGTAGCTAACTGCGGTAACGCGGTGGAAATGTCTAGCGGTTAGCTTGGAGCTACCGCTGTACCGCAAGGTGTTCAAAAGGAGGCTGTGGTTGTGCAGTAAGGCAACAAATGTCAGATCTCTCACGGTTTCCAAAGTATTTTATGCGATTTCGAATGTTTAATGTTAGTCCTCTCGAACTCCAAAAGCTATCATATTTTACAAAGGAATTCGCTTCATCTATTTTTGGAAGTTTAGGGCAAAAAATTATTACTATTGCTCGAAGGGTTTGAAACCTTACTGGCCGCCACCATGGAATCATTACCTTGGCCGTTTCACAATGCATGTTGCTAGTTGACTATTTTTTGGACAGCGAATGGAATTTGTAAGAAGACCATCACAATGGTCATTCTGTGTGGCCGTTTCGTACAGCTGGGTGAAGGCACAGTTTTGGAAGATGTCTTGGTCATTTCACTTGTATGCAGATCTAGTAATCTATTTCTTGATAGCATCTTCATCACTATTGTCAGGTATTCATCTCCAGACTGGTTTGCAAATCTGTTCTTTACAGTCCAGGTTATTACGAGCTAAGTTTTTCTCTCTTATGCAAAATGAAAAATGAAAAATGTCTATTCCTTTGAAGAGAAAAGTTCGAAATGTTTATTTTAAAAATCATGACTGCAATTCTTTTAAAGATCATCATGACAGTTTTAAAAGGGTCTGTGATTTCTGGTTATGGGTCAGCTCAAATGCTTCGAAACTCTTCAGTTCTCTACCTAGATTTGTTGGTAACTGCTAACATATGCATCATTACTTTCTTTCAATTACATTGTTGTTACAACCAGGGTAAAATGGTTATTATTCTATTCTTTAAAAGATGTGTTCTTACCGTTTTGTGTAAGCTTTGCATGTGCAGGCTTCTGGTGAAGACATGCTCAGTCACTCTTCTATTCTTGGTCATTGTTGTCCTATCCTCAATAGAAAGAAAGAATCTCTCCTTTGTGAACACCGTTACATCAGATCTGTCCTGACAGTTATTATGAAACCTCAAATACAACCTTGCAATAACCTTCTGGTATGTAAAATTTTTGAGTAACAGTTGTAATACTTCCGAAGTGTAATGATTTTCTTTGAAAAAGGAAAAACCAGTGGTTTAGGGTTCAATTATGACAGAATATCAAAAATGAAAAATAGTGGTATTACTATGAAGAGTTTTTGGAAGTCTATTCAGTTTTTGATGATGCTGAAAGTTGAAAAACATAGTGTGTATTCAGATTTGTAGTTTTCTGTATGGGAAAACATTGAAAATCAAAAAAAGTGAAAAAGAAAGAAAGTATGTATGATTGAAAAACAGTTTGATGAGACTGTGTTGTAATAGAGATAGGATTTTCCTCAAGATGCATCGAGATTAGATAATGCATGGAATTCTGAAGAGTCAATTCTGACTCTTGAAAATTCTATGTTTTGTCTATCAAGAGGCACTTGATAGAAATCAAGTGAAACAGAGAGATCCTCTGTACTATTGTATGTTCTATTAAAATCAAGAAAGGGGTTGGTGCTCCTTGAGATAGGTGTCTCTAAATAGAAAAGAGGTTGGTGCTCCTTGAGATTGGTGTCTCTAAACAGAGGGGTTGGTGCTCCTTGAGTTGGTGCTCATAAATCAGCCTTTGAGGCTTTGTCAAAATAAATTATAGAAATGAAAGCCTGAAAAAGGCAGTAGGTTTAAGAGTGGTTTTTCTACCCCAGGAGGGTTTTCCACTCGGCATATCTTGTGTCTCTGTGTCTCTTTTGCTTAAGTACTCTACTGCTTTAAATTGCAATGTTACACTACTCATTTTTAGTTTATATGATTGCATTCGATTACATGAATGAGACTATCATTAAAAATGAGAACATATGTATGGATTTTTCCAGCTTCAGTTTAAATTGTGTAAAAAGGTATAAACATTGATTCCCCCCCCCCCCCCCCTCTCAATATATTTCTAGTCCAACAAGTTTTGCCTAGGAAGCTCTTTTACTATCTCCTAGCACGGGGGGTGGGCCTTCGAGTACCACTTGGTTGGGTGGAAGGTTCACCTTACTCCTTTGGGTTCCCTCTTATGTTCGTGATGATGAGATCTTCCAGACCGAAGAGCTCGTGTGTACCAGTTATCATGTTCTATTCTTATGATTTATCGTATCAGTTGGACACTTTGTATTTGTATCACTCCTCAATTGTACTCGAGGAGGATTTTTGTAATTGTAACATTATTGAATGATCTTCCTTATTTTGGAAATGAGTTTTGTAAATATTATTTGGAATGAATGTAATCTATGGATATTTTATGTACTTTTATCTTATGAGATGTATTCATTGCTTTGGATGTATGATCTTTAATTCATGAGAAATAATTTATATGCTAGGAATGATTTATTGTTTTATGTTATGGGATTCAATTGTAAGCTTGGCCATGTACCTTAGAGGATGTATGCATTAGTGTAGTGCACTTTGCATGTTATTAATTACACTTTTAAAAAAGAAATGTTTGCTCTCGTAGTAGTTGCATCTTCCTCTAGGGTTATGTGGTGGGGTGTTACAGGTTTAGTTTATGCCTCTTCATATCCACCTTATACTTTGCTCTTATTGTGCTTCTTATTGATAAGCCATTTCATTTTTTCTAAGTTATGTTGGCGAGAGCCATCCCACCCGACATGGCCCTCGAGGACCTTGAAGGGTTAAAGAGGATAACAAATCTATTTGGGACATTGTTGCTAGTGGGGATCATTTTCTTGTGCCTACCAATGCTAGGTTTATTCCACAGAGAGTTGGCGAGCCAGGAGAAAGTCACTCTACTAGTGAAAGAGATGGTGAGTGCCCGTCAGTCTGCCCTTCCAAAATCAGTGCTTCACCTAACTTAGAGATGATTGATGCTTTGAATAAAGAAGAATCTAGATTAAAACAAGTTGTTAGTTTCCTTATCGCTCTGGATAGAAATAACGTTCATGTAAGGAAGTTATTAGATGAATGGTTAAATAGGGTATGGGTTAGGAAACTAGGGTTTCATTTTTTTTTCTGCTCGATGGTTTAATGAGGTCTCTTCATCATTTTCTTCAAAGAACATGCAGTATGGGAAAAATTTGTCCAAAGGTAATTTTGGACTATTGGGAAATGCACTTTTTGTGCCCTGGCTTGGTCACCAAACACTGTTAATGAGGAAGTGTTGGCTTTATCTTATCCATTTAAGAGAACATAAGGGATAGACTGTAATCTAAAGTACCTTCTCTTTTCCTTGTCTAACCCTTGCGAACACTCACCTATATGGAGGAAGTGCATCATATCTTGTATACATCTTGTATGGGAGAAAGGTTTTGGGGGTCATTTTGGAGAACTAGGATAACCTCCTTTTCATCTTCTTTATCATTTCCCAGCCTAGTAGCTATCTATTCACATAAACCTTTACCTCTAACTAAATTTGTCTCCTTGATTCAACATCACATTCCATCACCTTGATTATCCAACCAACCCTATCTTCACTCAATTCCTTGCTTAATAAAAATTACTTGATGATTGGATGAGCAACCATTAGATGAATCTTGTTATTGAACCAAATGTCTAATTTTTTTAAGACCTCTAATAACAAGTACATGCTTTTCAACAAAAAAAATACCTCTCTTCATAACCTTCCAAAACTTGGCTAAAGAAGGTTATTGGTTGCTCCAAACCTTCTTCATTTTTGTGTATTAACATAGTTGAGTAGCCATGCTTCCAAAAGCATATTTAGATTAAATCCTTAGAAAATTTAGGATTTATGAGTGTGGGTTCTACTGCTATGGCTTCTTTGATGGCCTCAAAACTCCTCTTACTTCCCCTTCTTCAAAATTACATGTTTTTCCTTGACATGGAGATCAATGGTTTCAAAATATTTGCAGTATCCAATATGAACCTCCTTACAAAGTTAATTCTTCCCAGGAAACTTTTTAAACTTTTCTTGTGAATTGGCAAAGGAAAAGCTAAAATGACACTTACCCTTTCAAGATCAATAGCAATCCCATCCTTCAACACAACATGACCAAGGATCTTACCTTCATAAACATAAAAAAATCATTTTCTAGGATTAAGTGAGATACTAAACTCCCTACACTTATCAAAAATATTCTTTAGGTGAGAAAATGATCTCTAACATCCTTTGAAAACACAATTATATCACTAAGATACAAAAGTATAATTTTTTTCATGTTAGTCTTTAGAAAGCCATGTCTATTGTTCTTTGAAAAATTTCCCTTACATTGGACAAGCCAAAGGGAATTTTCCTATATGTCATGGTTTCCCACTTAGTGGTGAAGGTTGTTTTAAATTGGTCTTCTTCCTTCACCAAGATTTGGATATAACCATAATAACCATCAAGAAGAGAGAAGTGCTATGAACCTTAGACAACTTGTAATATTTATTCCATTGAGGTAAAAGGATAATGATCTTTTAAGGAATCCCTATTCAAGTCCATAAAGTCAACACATAGCCTAATCTCTCTATTATTTTTCTCATAGGTGCTAAATTTGAGACTTGGGTTGTGTGTTTTGATAGAGAATATAATGATGCACTCTATCAACTTGTTCAACTATTTTTACATTAAGGGTTCTAGTTTAGGATTCAAGGGTATTTTCTTTTGATTTACAAGTTTTGCATTAAGCTCTATATCCGTGGTGTGTTGTGCAAGATTTGGGTCAAACTTTTTTTAAGTCATTATATTTCCAAGAAAAAATATCACTGTACTAGTCTTCACACAACTAAATAAAAGAATGCTTTTCTTTTGTTGTACATACTTTTCCAAGTTTTAGGAGTTTGTCCTTAAAGATGGTGTCTTCCTCATAGTTTTCTTGCTTCAATTTCATTCCAACTCTTCCTTTTTTAACCTGATCATCAAAATTGAAAATGGATTCCAAAGTGACCAAAATGATTTCATGATGCAAAGGAGGTACTCTATAACAAACACCTTTACACACTTCCAACAGGGCTTTAATGCAACTAAGGCAAAAGTGTTATTTTATTCATGTTTGGCAACTTACTCATAAGCCTAATGGCACACCACCAAGGAAAACAAAAATAGGAAATAATGAAATATGAGATTATTGACTTGTGCATACCTATAACAACATACCACCATGATTTCACATCCAACCTTTATCACACAGTGCATAAATTTCATCAAGCCTTCATTGAACTAGGGTTTTTGACTATTTTTTCAAACAAATGCAAGCAAACTGTCATTAAGAACTCCATCAAATTTGAAAACTATGAACTATCCTTTAAAGGGTTTTTAGATATACCCAAAAAAACCTCTCCAAAAAATTTCATAACTTTTTAATGGAGGAAAACAAAGATATTGAATTTTCTATGTCACTGGAAACCCTAGGTAGGGTTTTGACTTGCAATCACCAAAATAGCAATAACTTGCACAAAACGTGATGAAAATCTACCAACCAAGTGAATTTGAAAGATAACTCTCTCCTATAACTTCCTAATTCACCATAAAGGCTGTAATAGACCGTACCATGCCATACCACGAGTTTCTTAGGCTGCAAATTCTGGAAAACATTGTTAGAACAAAGCAACCTTCACCAAAATGGCCATAACTTTTAAAATACTCAATAAAAATTGATGCTACAAAAAGAAAAATAAAGTAGATTCATATAGAAACATGATGCAATTGTTTTCAGATCAATACATGAGTTGTGCATGCCATATCAAGTGACATAAAATGACTGCAACGTTGGAAATATAGAAAAAAACTTGCTTCTATTCAACCAAAACTTCAAAAATCAGTTTTTTCCATCTCCATTAGACTCTTGAGGATACATGCATGCATTTTCAACCATTTTCAGCTATTTGTAACATTTCTTTTTTGGTCTGTAATAGTTTCTTTCTTTTTTTCCACTTGGACAAAGTTGCATGACAACTTTTAGCAACTTTTTGACAATTTTAGCAGCATTCACAACTTTTTTAAATTTTAAAACCAACGACTCTCTAAAACACCAAAAATGAATTAGTATGCTCCCACATGTTCATAAATGACCTTATTAAACTACAAATCCCACCAACAACTTAAAAATAACAAAATAAAAAAATTATGCCTAATGAGGCTTCAAATGCCCTTGCACCATACACCCAAGGGGAAGAAAAAGGATCAAGTCCACTTGAGTGCAGGTCTTCTTTTTCTTCCTGGTCTTCCAATTCTTCTGCACTATCTCTTTGGTGTCTTCTTGGCTTTTTCTTTGTGTCTTCCACTTTTTTTCTCTAGGTTGTCTTCTTAGCTCCTTCTCTTCTTTCTTCCTTCCAAGGTATTCCTCTTTTGGCATCCTCCACTGAACCCGATCTCTTTCAAGAGTCTGCTTCACAAGAATTTTTATCTTCTTGTCTAACAAACCTGCACATACATATTCCAATGAAAGATTATAAATAAAATATTGAGACCTTGAGGTCTCCTCCTTGTCTCCTTGCACCATACACTCCACTTCAACACCTAAGAGATCCTCTGTGTGTGTTATTATTGGCATAGGACTGAACTTGTCCTCTAAGGGTATCCTTTGATAAATATAATCTTCTAACACTTCCATATTATTTGTTAATTCCTCTTGAATTTTATACACAAAGTAGTGTTCCTCTTTCCCAAACTTGCCATCTCCTTCCAATGGATGTGATCAATCTTTGTATATGGACTAAGTACTTCCTGCTGCACTTCAAGGCTACATTCATCATTGAAATTTTTAGTTTGTCCTACTGCTGCAAAACAACTCATCATTCATATCCATTTCTTCCAATAATAAAGCATCTTATTCATCATGCATGTCATCAAAAACAAATTATTTATTCATCAACCTTTCACCATCAAAAACAAAATGTAATATGCATTCACCAAGTATCTCACCTTCCTCAGGATGACACAGTATTCCATCTTCTTCACTTAGGATTTCTTCTTAATTTACTGTTATGCTTGCATTTACACACTCAAAGCTTTCATTAATTTCAAAACAATGATACTTACTTGCCTCCACATCTCTTTCCTTGGATGGCTTGTCAAGATATTTCAGCCACATTCTCACATTCTCACTTTGTTAGCTTCTTGTTGCTTCCTTCTCTTTTCCATCATTTTCTTAAGAGACCATTTCACTTTCTTTCTCATTGGCCAATACCAAAACATTTTCTTGAGATGCTTTCTCAATACACTGTTGTAATACAAGCTCAACACGTTTTTCAAACTCATCCATTCTTATATCAAAATCTGCAACTAGGCTTACCCTATTTTCTTTCATCCTATCCTTCTTTTTGAGGCTTTCTTTCTTATCTTGTTGCTGCATCTTCTTATCTTTGTGATACCTCACCTAGGTTTTCTTCCCTTTTTCTCACTACCTAGTCTTTTGGCATCCAAGTTCTTCACTTCAACCTCACAACAAGAACACACAAACTTCCAAACAAGAACACACCAAATTCCAAAACTTCCTTGCCTAGATATTTGGGCTCTGATACCAAAATGATGCAGAGGAGGGACTCTATAACAAACACCTTGGCACACTTCCAACAGGGCTTCAATGCAACTAAGGCAAAAGTGTTATTTTGTTCATGTCTGACAACTTACTCATAAGCCTAATGGCACACCACCAAGGAAAAAAACAATGGGAAAACATGAAATATGAGATTATTGACTTGTGAAAACTTCTAACAACATACCACCATGATTTACCATCCAACCTTCATCACACAGTGCATAGATTTCATCAAGCCTTCATTGAACTGGGCTTTTTAACTGTTTTTTCAAACAAATGCAAGCAAACTGTCATTAAGATTTCCATCAAATTTGAAGAATATGAACTATCCTTTAAAGGGGTTTTAGTTATGCCCAGAAAAGACCTCTCAACAAATCTTCATAACTTTTTAATGGAGGAAAACAAAGATATTGAATTTTCTATGTTGTTGGAAACCCTAGGCAAGGTTTTGACATGCAGTCACCAAAATCGCAATAACTTGCACAAAACGTGATGAAAATATACCAAACCAAGTGAATTTGAAAGATAAATCTCTCCTCTAACTTCCTAATTCACTGACAAGGCTGTAATAGAACATACCAAGCCATACCATGAGTTTCTCAAGCTGCAAATTCTGGAAAGCGTTGTTAGAATAGAGAAGCTTGTCACCAAAATGGCCATAACTTTTAAAATGCTTAATGAAAATTGATGCTACAAAAATAAAAATAAATTAGATTCATATAGAAACACAATGCAATAATTTTTAGATCAATACATGATCCGTACAAGTTGTACCAAGTGACATAAAATGACTGCAAAGTTGGAAATACAGAAAAAGCTTGCTTTTATTCAACAAAAACTTCAAAAATTAGTTTCTTCCATATCCATTCGACTCTTGAGGGTACATGCATACATTTTCAACCATTTTCAACTATTTGTAATATTTCTTTTTTGGTTTGTAATAGTTTCTTTCTTTTTTGCCACTTGGACAAAGTTGCATGACAACTTTTAGCAACTTTTTGACAATTTTAGCAACATTCACAACTTTTTACATTTTAAAACCAACGACCCTCTAACACACCAAAAATGAATTAATATGCTCCCACATGGTCATAAATGACCTTATTAAACTAAAAATACCACCAACTTAAAACTCAAAAATAACAAAATTATGCCTAATGATGCTCCGTATGCCCCTGCACCATTTCAGCTATATGATTTGCTTACCATACTATAGCTGCAATTTTACGTAGTAATAGTTGCAAAGTCAACTTCCTCTTGCAAAAAAATAACAATTTGTTGATCACTATCAAACACTTACCAATGGACATTGTTATCAGGGATAGAGGGTCTTACCACCACCTTGACATACTGCTATACTCTTCTATTGTTGACACCACTTGGAATATCATATTGAGATCCTTTTGCAACCAACCTATTAACATACTTATTCTTTGTTCTAGGTATTGAAAACACATTAAAAATATCAAATTCCTCAATTATATCCCATACCCTATGCTTGTAAAGACTTAATAAATTTATTTATTTGTCACATGTAAACCTCTTACCTGATTAAAAATCAGTTCACTATCACCAAACACTTGCAAACAACCAATTTTCCTCTTTATTTCCCATTGAAATCCATGAATTAGGGCCTCATATTTAGTTGTGTTATTGTTACAACTAAAACTAAATCTAAAAGCTAAATAATACTTATCACCTTTTGGAGATACTAGCATTGCACCTCCACCAACTCCATTCTTGCTTCTTTCCCCATCAAAATACATCTACCATAATTCATTACATTGTTTCTCACACTGTTGTTCATCAGTCTTCACAATATTAGGAACAACAAAATCTTCTTCATGCATCAAATAAAACCCAAAACCTACCTCCTCTCATGTTTGTATGGATCAACCTCATGACTTTCTGCTACCCATTGATCAAGTATTAGATCGTGTATGCCTTATGTCTTTGTGTTAGTTTCTTGGACAACAAGATGTTCGTCTTGGTCAAATATAGTGTAGTTTGTATTAGCGACACTAGGGACATAAGGTTCAATATGATTTTTGGAAATAAGATCTAATTTTATGATAACTTTGGTACCATACCTTGTCCTAAATAACATGTGTGACCAATCAGATGACAAGTAACCCACTTATCTTTGCTGTAAAATCCCTGGAAAATCATAAAGCAAAGTAAGGTGGGAGGTGTATCACAAATATATCTTGTGGGATTGAGAAACTTGTATATAGGTATGCAATGTTAGGCTCAATCCTTTAATGACCCCTACATTATTGATGATTTTCCCATCTATCTGTACTACTCCCTTGGCAAGTGGCTCATATTCAAGACCCAAATTATAAACAATTTATTTTGGCATAACTAAACTACTTGCATTTTAAATCTATCATGAAATTACGGACTAGGTGATTACCAATGATTAAAGAGACATAAAATGTTGGTGATTTGACCTCTTTAGATTGTTCATTATTGGGTTGGGGTGTGTTTGTAAGTACAACTTTGGAATGGTCTTTAGAAGGCTCATTTGACACACTCAAATCAAACAATGCAGCTTGCAAGAGTCATTTTTTAATAAACAATGAGTCCCATATTGACATGCTAACATCAACTTTCTTCATATGCTTTAAAATATTAAATGGGATTGTACTATTTTTTCCCTTTAGGGATAGTAGTATCACCTTAATCTTGAGTTGGTTGGGATTAAATTCTTGGGCACTCCTTGCTTGCTACAACCTAATCCCTTTGTAACATCTGCATATTCGATGTGGTAGATGGGCCAACAGAACCTTAGTTTTCTTGAAAAGCATAAAAATACACCTTATCAACTAGTTGTATCGAGTCTACTACTCTATTATTTGCACTTGTTTTGGCTGCAATTGAAGAATAGGTTTGATTTACTCCACATAACTCTTCTCCTTACTAATTTAGCAATATTTCCTCATTATGTGCATGCTCTTGGATATCTCCTTGCTATAATTATACCTCATGAATGGTATTCAAATGCATATTTAAAGTTTTTTTCACCATCAAGGTCTGATTTATCGTACCTTTTGAGAATGTTGACTAATTATGTGGTTGGTTAGAAGGAAAAAACAACTCAAATTCATGTGCCAATATGTTTTGGATAGGAACCAACTCCCTTGAAGTACTTACATCATTGGGATTATAATTTTGAAAATTTCTTACGTGTAAAGCTTGCCTTTAGCCTTGTATATTTGCTTGATATGGAGGCCTATTGGGTTGATTGTGCTACTATGAAGCTTGGAAAAGCTTTTAATTATAGTTTTGTTACCTCTTAAGATTTACCAACTCATTCCCAAAAGTTTGAAGAATGCCTTTTATTTCTTGGTTAGGAACTTGGCTGATTGCGGCTGGTATAGGGTAAAATGCAAGTGTTTGAGGATACACAAAGGGCTATATTTCTGCAAATTTGGGCATAGGAGGGTGCAATATTACCCATAGACTAATTCATTACAAAGATATCATTGTTTAATACCCTAAAAAATATAAGAAATTAGATTCTAGAAATGGTCTCACCATTTGAGGAATTCTATCCCAAGTTCTTTGGAATCTAAAATTGAAGTCCACCATGTGTTCAAATTGTCTACATGTTTATGTAAAAGATTAATAATTATTATATATTAAAATTATACTGAAAAATGTATTATATTTTTAGAACCCTAAGAGTTTCCAATATAAGCCCTTTTCTTTTTATTTAAATTTTGGTTAAAAAATTCTTTCAACATCAAGAGTGAAGTTGAGAAAATCCAATGATTTGAATGGAAACTATAATTTTTGGACTACCAAGCATGATTCCAAAGTAATCTCAATGCACTTTTTTATAAGAGAATATTTTCAAATAAGAAATATATATATTTTAAAGTGGATATCTAATTTTATAATGGATGTGTCTTTCATATATATATATATGAGATAGAGAGTTGAACCTTACAATTTATCCAAGATGCACTCCACCCCATTTCCACTATTTGGTCCATTATTTCTTACACTCACCCCTCCTCCCACACTAAATTTATAGCTTTATTTTCTTAACTTCTTATGGTTACATGAATTTTTTATTATTTACTTCCTTTGGGGGCTAAATGATGTAATGGTGGTTATTTCCTTTTTGGGACCACACATTGACTTAATACTTTAACTCCTTGGTATTTCTCAAATTTGATGGCCATGAGATATGATTGAATTCCATCCACTCTTTTTTTTTAATAAGATATATTTTTTTATAAATAATATATATATCTTCTTTAAAAATAGGGTAAGAACTCTCAAAATATAAAGAAGATAAAATTGATATTAAAATATATATAATTAAAATAAATATAGAAGTTCTTAGTAATTATCTATAGAGTTGTATATGTGTATATAAATATAGAACACTCTACAATTAATTTAATGAAAATCAATAGATAATTAGTGATTTGAGATTGATGAATGTAAAAGAGGTTCAGGATGTTGTTTAGCTCTATGTCAAGTCAAAGTTGTTGATGATGGAATTTTCATTGTATAGCATGTTTAATGATTGAATTTATAATGTTTGAATTGTATCTATACTTATAGGTTGTGAGAATCTATTCTTTGAATTTAAACTTACTTGATACTAGGTGACACTCGTAGTTTCAATCTCTAGAATGAAATTTGTTTGTCCTATTTACCTTCATATATACTTATATCTAGAACAAATGAAGTACTAAAAAATGCCTTCAAATTTTATTATAAGTAGATAGATGTATGCAACTTCTCTAATAGTGAATCAAATCCCTTTCTATTTTCATAATGATAAAAAATACATAATATGAAGATGAAATGCCTAGTTTAGTATATTCAAATATTAATGTAGAAGTGTACAAGATGCTCTTGATAATGCTTTCCAGCATAATCTAAATTTATTTCTTTTTATCTCAACTCATGATGAATAATTTCCTAGGATTTTCCTTAAATGTTGGATCCTACATTCTTAATTCAAAATATTAATCATACAAGTTGATAGATAACAATAATAATATCTTAAATGGTCAGTTTGAAAGAGCGATAAAATATTTTTACAATTTTAGGATTAGGTCATGATTGTGGTTCTATCTAAGAACAAATTCACACTCAAGATCTAGTTTAAGATGCATGAATGACTAAAGTGAGAGCTAGTATGGACCATTAGGGATTGAGGTGTAAGAGCTTTGATACTACATAAGAGTAACATAATAGAATCAAAAAACTAGGATCACTTGTAAAACCAAAAAGAACCTTCCACAAGAGATTAGAAAAAAATTAGTACTATATTATACAATGAATCTAAGATAAATGGAATTGATACTATATAAGAGAGAACTTGCTCATATATCTATTAAAGGTAAAAGATAGGAAAACATTTATTACAAGTTCCACAATCATATGACATGAGACACAAAAAATAAATAAACTAGATAAATATGTCTTATGTAAAATTAAATAAAAAGTGTTAATGCAATCTAGATGAGAACTAGTTAGATAATATACCATGTTCATACCGACATTCTCCATTAAATACAACTTAGGAAGGAAAAAATGTAAATATGAAAATATAGATCTAAACTACAAGGCCTTGTTTGGTATGCATGCACAAAAGATCTAAAAAAAATCAAGGAGATTTTTTAGGAAAAAGTGTTGTCCAGAGGAGAAAAAACATGCAGCAAATAAACATGTAAAAATGATGGAAGGGGGACTTAAAATGACCCTCCATAGACTTAATCCATTATTAATATATAATAAATGTTCCACTGTAGGAGATAAAGAGTGATAATATATAAACCCTAACAAATAATTAGCTCTTATGCCAAGGGTGAATGCTCAAAGATGAATGTAAAAAGTGTCCAAAATTGGCAAACAAAATTTCTCCTCTTAAGAATAAATTGATGCAAACAAAAAGCCAAACCCCAATCCACATACTCACAAGTCACAAAGGTTAAACAGAGGGAAACCATTTAAATCTGAAAACTTATTTCATTCAAGCAATGCCAAATTTATTCAATACAGTTTAAGAATCAAATCTGCACATGAAATAGACTTTTCCTGGCTCTTCTTGTGGATTCTTCTTTTCCCTGCCCCAAAGCTCTATTTTTTTTGCTATTCATACCTTCAATTCTCACTGCTATGTATTCGTAGATTGTTGCCTTTAAGTTTCGAGCCATTGTTGTTATTGAACAGCCCCAAGAATGTGTTCCCTCTCCTCCACACCTCCCATTATGTCCTCTATGAAACTCCTTGCAAATCCTCCATGCACCTCCCAAACTCCATGTTACTCTCTCCCCCCCTTCTACATGCAGATTTCTCCTTGTTGTTTATTGTGTTAATGACAGTCCAAAATGGAGCAGCTAGCTCCCCATTTCCCTCACCCACCACCTCCCAAGTTTGGCATGGTATCTTCCCATGCATGGGCCCCTTTCATTTGGTCTTTATGCTGCCTTGAATGAGGTGTTAGAAACCTGTCCTCTTTGGTTTTCAAATTGCAGATTCAAAAAGTGAAATTGACACGTAGGAATTCCTCCAAATAGCCTCTAAACATGTATTTTAAATGGTTATTAACTTGAATGATTTTAGTTTATGGAAACATCAAATTATTTGTATCATACAAACCAATTAGATGTTTAGAGATAATTCCTTAGATCTGTAATGATAATTAGGAGAAAATAAATTAATTGATGTAATTGCAACAAGAGTGTCAAGCATGGATCCAAGTGTCAACAGCCAAAAAATCAAAGTTCTCTTTTTTGCTCGAAATTTTCTCCAATGAGTATTATGACTTCCTTAGGTACCTACAAAAGGATTTTTCCCAAGTCTTCAAGAATCTTGAAATTTTAAACTTTAGCCAAATCACTAGTATTGAATGAATTTTTTTAATTTCTCCAAAACCAAGAGGGATCAACCCCTAAAACCTTCACCAAATTTTCTAGAATGCATTCAAAAATATCATTGTAAAAGGACTCACAACCAAACCTCACCAATCTTCTTGAATATTTTTTTTTTTGTGAAAATAACCTATTGTGTGTTGAAACCGTCAATAGGCAAAAACTATTTTCTTGCAAATCTGACCACTCCAAGAGCTTTCCAAGGCTAAGAGATGGTAAATGAACCCTAAAACACTCCAAAACTGAAATTTAAACCTAAAACTTGTTTTTGGTTGATGTTGCTTGCTAGTTTGCTCAGATGCTCTTGCATCAAACATGCCCAATAGGAAAAAAAATTGTGAGTAGAACTCACAAAATAGAGTGGGGTAGTAGAACTACTCTTCCAAGTTGTGGACAACCTGCAGTGAACTCCATCATTGATTTAGATAGAAAAAAAATCTTCCTCTGCCTCTTCCAACACTTAATCGGGACACTTGTCATCCTCCTCCACTAAGTGTGCACTCTATTACTCCTTCCTCTCGTGGACTCACATCCATCATAGACCATCCTCCTTCGCCATATATCTTATTCTTTTCCTTCCTTCTCCATGGGATCCAACCCACCACAAACCGACCACCTCCACCAAGTTCCTTTAACACCATCATCTACAATCTCTATACATAAACATGCAACATCCGTATACCCATTTGCAACTACAACTTCATCTTCTATTATTGCAATCTCTTTTTTAAAGGGTAAATAATCAACATTTTAAAATTTAAAATGAGAATTTACCTCATCCTTCTTTGCTACTCCAACATCATCTTCTTCGTCCTCAAAACCCTCCATGTATGCATCTTCACAAGGCTGTTCAAATTTCTCCCATGTATTCATGTCCTCTAGAGGACCATCATCTATTGCATCTCCTTCTTCATTGTCTACATTGATGATAAGATTAGAAAAATCATGGAATTTATCTTCTCCCATTTGCATCTTTTTAAAATATTCTTTACCATCTTCTTCAATAAGAGATCATCCTCTTCCTCACCAATCCGCTTGTCAAATTCAAGACCATCCATGTTCACAATTTCTTATTGCAAACCTTCTTCATCCACTTCACATAATGCACTCCATTTACTTGCTATTGGTGCAGATTGTTCCTCGTTATCTTCCAAATTTATGTGGGCTTCCCCCACATGTTCTTCCTTGCATTCAACCCATTCCAAAGGGTTTCAATACTCTTTCTTTTTGCTCTTCTTTTGGCTGTCCTCTTTCATGAGAATGTTCTTCTTCCCATATCTCTCTTCCCACATTCTCACTTCCTCCCAATCTTCTTTTCTAATACATTTACTTCAGCCTGGAGATTTTCAAATTCTTCACGATGCTTCATATTCTCCTCTTCTTCCCAATATTGTTCCCAGAAAAAAATTATCACATGCCTCCTCATGACCCATCCCTTCCTCTCAAATATAGATTGTCTCACGTTTGAGGATCTATCTACACACTCTAATCCTCTAACTTCATTCTCCACACGCAAGTCCTGGCATACGCTGCCTCACATTCGGTGCTTTGCCTATACACTCAAAATCTTTGGCTCTGATACCACTAATGCAAACAAAAAAATAACCCCAATCCACATACTCACAATTCAGAAAGGTTAAACAAAGGGAAACCATTTAATTCAAATTAAAAAAATTCTTTCATCCACATTGAAGCAATGGCAAATTTATTCAATACAATTTAAGAATCAAATCTGCACATGAAATGGAATTTTCCTAGATCTTCCTATAGCTTCTTCTTCTCGTTGCCCCAAAGTTGTCTTTTCTTTTGTTCAAACCTTCACTTCTCACTCATAGATTGTTGCCTTTAACATTCAAGTCATTGTTGTTGTTGAACATCCCCAAGAATTGCTTGCCTCTCCTCCACACCTCCCCACTATGTCCTATATGTAGCTCCTTATAAATTCTCCATGCACCTCCCAAAATCCACACTGCTCTCTCCCCCCTTCTATACAACTTTTTCCTTGTTGTTTATTATGTTAATGATAGTCCAAAATGGGGTGGCTAGCTCCCCATTTCCCATACCCACCACCTCCCAAGTTTGGTGTGGTATCTTCCCATGCATGGGCCCCTTTCATTTGGTCTTTATACTGCCTTGAATGAGACATTAGAAACCTTCCCTCTTTGGTTTTCAAATTGCATATTCAAAAACTGAAATTGACACATAGGGATACCTCCAAATAGCCTCTAAATAGGCATTTTAAATGGTTATTAATTTGAATGATTTTAGTTTATGGAAACATAAAATTATTTGCATCATATGATCCAATTAGATGTTTAGTAATAGTGCCTTAGACCTATAATGATAATTAGGAGAAAATAAATTAATTGACGTAATTGCAACAAGAGTGTCAAGCGTGGGCCCAAGTGTCAATAGGCGAAAAATCAAAGTTCTCTATTTTGCTCAAAAATTTCCCCAATGGTGCATTATGACTTTGTTAGGTCCCCTACAGAAGGATTTTGCCCAAGCCTTCAAGAATTTTGAAATTTTAAAATTTCACCAAATCATTAGCATTGAATGAAATTTTTATTTTTTCCAAATCAGCCCTCGAAACCTTCACCACATTTTCTAGAATGCATTAAAAAATATCCCTGTAAAAGGATTCATAACCAAACCTCACCAATTTTCTTGAGCAATTATTTTCGCAAAAAATTCCTATTGTGTGTTGAAACTGTCAACATGCAAAAACTAGTTTCCTATAAATCTTACCACTCCAAGAGCTTTCCAAGGCTAGGAGATGCCAAATGAATCCCAAAACACACCAAAACTGAATTTCAAACCTGAAACTTGATTTTGGTTGATGTCGATTTCCAGGCTGGCCGAAGGCTCTTGAATCAAAAATAAATCCAATGGTTTAAGAAAAAGAAACTCAAAATAAAATAATATACATAAAGTAATAAATCTCATTATGTGTGCCTCTAAAAACTACTCAAGTTTCCACATGTCAAAATCAAAGGATGTCACAATGTAATGAGGTGAAATCAATCCAAAACCATATAAAGAATAATGAAGAGAAATCTCCAAAGATAAAGATGATGTGATAATAAGTGTGTTGTAACTATCATCAAAGAGGAAATGGATATCCTCAAGTTTGTTTTCCCATTTTTCTAGATGGCATTCACAAAAAAATCTATAATAACTATCAAAAATTCATCCCACAAAGATAAATATCAAAGACTAGAATGATCCTACTATTTAAGTAAATTAATAGAAGATGAAAAAACACTAAGCATGAACACCAAATAATTTTTTTGCACAAAGATGGAGACTGTTGGAGGCGAGACTATTGGGGGTGAGGTGGGATTTTCTGATTTGAATTTGAATCCTGTAACTAGTGCTCATGGCAGTGTGGAATATGTCGAGCCAACGGTTGCTAGTACTTAGGGTAATGATGTTGGTGTAAACATTTTGACTGTTAATGCAGTGGTCAAATATTTAGGTGGAGTTGGTCTGGTTGTTAATGCATCATGCGGTGTCAGTTGAGTAGTTTATAAGGTGATGGAGATTCCTTTTTTCATTTCCAAGGATCTTATGGTGAGTCAGGATTTGCTTGATGAGTCAGGTAAGGACGGTTTGTGGGTCCCTTCGGAGAAAAAATCTGGCTCTTCAACACCTTATAATGAAGATAGGGGGCATGTTTCGATGGTCAAACGTCATTTAGTGGGTCTGGTTTCACTTCTTGAGAAGTGATGGTCGGATTTATTTGGATCTAAACTCAAAGGTAAGAATGTTTCTTCTGACCATGTGACTTCTTCTTTTGAATCTAGGGAGATTATCCTTTCTATTTTGGATTCTATTGTTGAGAAGAGTATCTCTATGATGAATTATCATTTCATCAAGCTTTGTAGAACTCATCTTGAATTTGTCTTCATGACTCCTTTCTTTCTCCAGATTTGATCTCAAGGTCACAATTTCTTCTTCTAGTTTTGAACATTCTTTATATTTTCTTTTCATTTTGGCATTCAAACATTCTTCAATTCTTTTTCTTTCTTCAACTTGCACCTTCAAACTAGTAATTGTCTCATTGGCTTGCTTCAACTGCTCATTGACTTCCTTATGCCTTTCTTTGAACTTTTTGATTTGTTATCTCAACTTTCTGATACATTCATTTGCTTCTTTGAAATTTTATTTCAGATCTTTGTTCTCACTTTCAATCCTTTCCAAATCTTCAAGGTTTATTTTGAGTTCTTCATTCATATCAAGCATGCACTCTTCTTTTGTAAAGCCAACAGTAGGTATCTCTTTCGGAGGAGTAGGAAATCTTCTAATAGCCAAGTGTTTAACTTCCAATATCTTCCCCAAGCGGTAAAGCTCATTCCAAGGAACCAGGCTCTGATACCGATTGTTGAACACCCAAAATATTGAGAGGGGGATGAATCAGTACTCTTTTAAACCACTTAAACATTTAAACATTCATTCCATATAGCATATTCAATTTGTAATAGGAAAATAAAGTATAAAAATAACCATCAAAGCACATAACACATGAACACCAAATTTTTACTTGGAAAACCAAAAATGGAAAAAACCACGGTGAGGATTAGCTCACAATATATTATAATAGGTTATAGTATATTATAGAAATGCTCACTATAGGTGGACTCGCTATCTAAGTGGACTCACTACCCACTGAAAGAAGAAAAGATAGAAGAGATTATGGCACACAACCAAGATTTGAATTGTTATAGTTGCATCTAACATATACATGAATTACAGTCCCATTGAAGCTCAATATACTATCTTCACACACTTCATACTAATCTATATTAACACTCTACTCTACTCTTTATTCGCCCTATATTCACACAATTTACATCAACTGCATGTCACATTACATCTCTATCTTCAAAACACCAAAAAAGATCTTACATATATATTTGCTTTATCCACAAACACCTATAACATCAATTAGGTTGGCCTAATTAGATGTATCATACCAATTATACCTTGTTGGTTCATCATACATACATACATTCTTCGCGCCAATATTCAAAACTCATAACAAATCAAAATAGGTCGACATGGACCCATAATATATCCCATATAATGAATCAATACTTATTCAAACTCTATAATATAAAAAACTTATTAGGTTGGCATCGGTAATGACCTAATAACAAAATTTCCCAACTATACATCCAAAAAATGACACGTGGATCTCCAAACTCTATTCCACTTGGAATATAGATGCCATTGACACCTGTCAACATTCCCACAAATCTGCAAAGTCAAATTCCAATCCGCAGATAAGTGTGGATTCACCAAAACATGCACATTGAACTAGAAATCTTTGCTATTGCCAGAGTGAAATTTTGTCACTCATAACATCTTCACAAAAAGCCAAAACAATATCAAACTAGGGATATAAGTTTCTCTAACATCCAAGAAAATTATGTCAAAATTGTAGAGCAAGATATTACATAGCAGACCAATGCAGACCCAAAAATGGGATATCGTGTACACAAAATTACTTGTATTAACACTTAGTCAATTTCTATATCAATTGCCTTCACCAGATCAAACCTTCTTACAAAATTGCATCAGATTACCATCTTCAAACATGTTCAAGCTGTACAAACTGATTTGCATGATGGTCTTCATACCAGAATATAATGTTGACATCAATGACAACACTGTAACGCAATGCACTTATCCCTCATGCTCATGTTGCCAGCAAATGCATAGATGACAAAAATCTTTATTCTTCCAACAAATAATGTATTGCATTAATACAAAAACAACCCTCTCCTTAGTCTAAAAATATTGTGGAAAAAACTATATACCTATAAAAATCATAAAATTACTCAAACCGTCCAATTTATATAGGAATGGAGTAGGCAAATCACAAGTAGATTTCTTGAAAATATCAACCAAGAAACCATGGAAAATTCCAAAGCCCCATGTGATAATTCAATGCATCCATGAATATTAAATGTAATCCTTAGCATCTTTGACCCATCCAATTCATGGACACACTCTTCTGAAAATTACACTTCAATATTGAGACCACTACATGTGGGACCCACTCAATAATGAAGAAGATGCTTCATTTCCCCACCTAGTACCTAGGCATGTAAAGTGGCATAAATGATCTCTAATCAATTTGTGGCTACCATTGTCATACTCCACCTTCCTTGTTGAATGGTATTACAACTAATATTCATGTCAATTGAGAGAATAAAAAAAATAAAATAATATCTCTCAATGACCATGGGCATCTAAGTGCCCATTCCCAAGATGTTGGGGATCTAACATTGGTACATTAGGATTACAATTAAATTTTACAATGTCATAATAGAGACATAGAGAATAAAAATAGACCATGGGAAGAAAGTTCAAGTGTTGAAGAAACTACAAGAAGAAGAATTCTAACTAAAAATGGAAGTCATAGGCTTGATATAGTAAGGAAAACTAAAAATTGTATATCTCATCTCTGTATTTGTTTCTTTTAGGCAATAATTATTAGTGTTATTTCTTATCTTGGGGTTTTCCATGATAAAATACTCACATGGTGTGTTGTATTTTTTTTACTTTTAGTTATTAATTTTTAGTTCAAAACATTGCAAACCTCTAAATATCTATCATTTGAGAAATTCCAAGTAGAAGAATGATATAGATGTGTGGTTTGCGCATTTTTACTACAAGGTAAATAAATTATGGTTCATAGTAGTATCAAATGAAGTTTCTAATTGTTGGAAATTGTGAAAAATTTGTATGATAGGGACTAGATCTTTGAAGGATAAAGAATTGGATGATGTGAGAGTCAAGAGGATAAATAATGGAGGTAGGAATGGAGAAAATAGATAAATTTAAATGCATGAGTGTGATCCTTGGAAAGTAATGTAGAAAAAGCAATGCAAAACCATAATTGGATGAGACATTACCAAGAACACATGAATAGACAAGATTGGATGTTTCAAGATTACTTTGAGCTATGAACTTCATAGTAGATTCCTTAGCCAAAAAAAAAAGTATTTTCCAAATGATGGATAAGACGTGCTTGAATAAGAATCATCCTTGTCAGAAAAACCAATAGGAAAAGATCAAGTAAATTTTGAATGTAACCCATTCAAAGTTGAAATGAAAGTAGACATAAAATGTTTTTAGAGGATAAGCAAGTTCTAAATGTTAGATGAATGGATTAAGCATATAGACGTATATTTTAGTTTGCATAATTTAAGTGAGGCACAAAAGATTATTTTTCATGTATCAAAAGTGAAGGGCATATTGTGTGTGGTGGGAAAGTTATTTGACTACTTCTAAAATGAAGAAAAATCCTATTGTTACTAATTGCAATGAATTCAATAGTATTGCATAAAATTTTGTATCCAATTGGGCATAAAATAAATCAAAAGTTGAAGTGATTACATATTTTAAGTAGGATGGTTTTTAAAGTGTGTGGGAATATACTATAAAATTTTGGAGGCAAACCATGTTGCTCAGATTAGACACAAAATATGAAGATAGATCGTAACAAATACCTTGGAGGTCTCCACACCCACATTCAAAGAAAGGTAATTCACCACTAATTCAAAGCACTTATATGAGGCAAATATACCATAATAGACACATTACAACCAAAATTTCTCACAACAAAGATAATCAAATACCTAAGACTATCACATTTCCACCCAAACCTTAAGATCACATATATAAAATTGTTTCCTAATCTCCACCATACATTAATAGATAAGTACTTCATAATATCCTTAAACCCTTACCCTTCACTTGACAACATAAACAACAACATTATTGATGAACTAAAGTTTAATTCAAGTAATTTATACTAATAGAAACCTATAACACATCTCTCTCATTGATATATTACATAATTCAACATCTCCTTGAAATGACTAGTCCACCACCCCCTATATAGTAGTTGAAATTGTCATAACCTAATATTCCACAATGTAGAGGAAATAATTGTATAACTCTATATAAAATAACATAAAATATGTCTCCAACCTTGCCATAACTTTTCGACTAATGAAATTTTCCCTAATGCGATAACATTCTAAGATGGGGAGTTCCTTATTCATAAGTACATTTGTATTGAATAACACAAAGTTAAGAAAATACTTGCTAATGAAGGGGATCTAATATTTGTCTAGTTTCAATGGATTTCATTAAAAAAATTGCATACACTCATAGTGATCTTAAATTCACTTGTATTGATACCTATAGCATTTGTGACTAGACAAACAAATTTGTGATATGCCAAAAAAAAATTACATATGATTATTAACATGCTTTGGTCTCAAAACTATCTAATTAAAAATTATGTCTTAGATTATTCACTACAATATAATATTCTCTTATGGAGACCATGAATACACTAAATGAATGCCTTAGATACCAAAAACAAGATATTGTATATCACAAAAGACATAAATCATTTATCCAAATATAAACACACAACATAGAAAACCTATGTTCAAATGAATCTATTCTATAATCTAAAAAATGGGCATGACTAAGGACATCATTAATTTAGCTGAGAACAAGGCAAAAATGAGTTGAGCCTTGAAATTCACATTATTGAATGCACTTGCAACGTAGAGTCTAGTATATGTAGAAATGCAACTTATGAGCACATATTTCGTCTCATGAAGTCCTACAACAAAGATATCACTCATCACCAAACATAAAAATACAACAGATTAAAAAATGGTCATGGTTAGAACATCCCCAAAAAAACATCAGAAGAGAGGCATACACAGCTCAAGTTACACAACAATCAAATCTGACCGCATTCGAATTGTAGACATCCAAATTTGATCACTTCCATATGATTAAATAATTTATTTAATCATTATTTCATTTTCTGCCTAAGGTTCCTAAAGTATGTAATTAAATAAATTAAATAATTTACCTTACCCCCTTGTCTTCTCTAAATTAAATAAACATGACAAATTATTTAATTTAGTCATTTAACCATTTGAATTAAAACCAATTTTTAATTCCCTTTTTTCTCTCTCCTTGTCACATTCTCCATAACCCTCTCCTAATCCGGATTAAATTAATTAATCTGTGATTAAGATGTACACCACTTAATCAAGATTAAGTGTCACATCCTCCATAATCTCCCACTTGCCTCTAATCTCTCATTAATTACCTTAATCATGTGTTTGCACAACCTTAATCAAAATCATTAGCCACATTTGGCTTACCTTTTCTGGTCAACCTTCCCACTTACCATTTTTAGTATGGACTCCCTTCCCCATGTGAATTTTTAATTCACATTTATTCAACCAAGGTTCCCCTATTCCCCATGTGAATTTTTAATTCACTTTTATCTTCCCAAGGTCTTCCCCATCCCCCCATGCAAGATTCTAGAAGCCTTGACTTGTCACTTCACATATGCCAAGGGCTTCTAGAATCTTGGACTTGTCACATCACCCACATGCGACAAATCTCTAGCTTTTTGGAGACCCTCTTTTATCCACTAGATTCTTCTAATCATTATGAATTTTTAATTCATTTTTATTCCTCCAAGGAATCTTCTCATCCCCCAAGATCCACCTCATCTCCACATCACTCCACCCTAGGACATCTCACCCTCCACATGTCAAAATGTGAGGGCTTGTGAGTCCTCAACTCACCATAGCCCTTCATCTTGATCTTTGTTGGATCAATCCCAACCGTTGAATTCTCTAGAGAATTCCACTTAGCCTATAAATACCCCTTCAATTCTTTCATTTTGAGGGATCAAGTCTTTTGTAAATAAACTCTTGCAAAATTGCCATTCAATCTCTCATCCATTTTAGCATCCTTATTGCATCAATTCATCTTGCATCCACTTCATTTTCATTGCCATCCAAGGAGCACACAAGACTTCAACATCAAGGGCCAACCAAGGAAGCAACAACATGAAAGTATAACAGCAATTTATTTGTTTATCTTGCTTTCATATTGTTCATTTTCTTAGGCTAATCATTGAGGTGCCCTATTATCTTGTTGTTTCTCTTTATTGCACTATTAGTTTTATTTAACATCTCTCACATTTAGGAAGCAACATTTTATTAGGATCACATTTCTGGCATGCCCGGTGGGACCCACATAGGGGTCTCTTTCTTTCACGTTTTTTGTTGTTTGCTTGTTTGTAGATTCAGGTCATAGAGGGGCGAACTTGCCCTCCCGGACGCCGCAGAGGGGCGACCTTGCCTTCTGTTTCTGACTGTTTTCTGCAAAGGGGCGACCTTGCCCTCTGTTTCTGACTGTTTTCTGCAGAGGGGCGAACCTGCCTTTTACTATTTTCTGCAGAGGGAAGACCCTACCCTTTTAGGCTACTTTTTAACTATTTTCTGCAGAGGGGCGACCTTGCCCTTTTTAACTATTTTCTGCAGAGAGGCGACCTTGCCCTTTTTGACTGTTTTCTGCAAAGGGGCGACCTTTCCCTTTTAGACTATTTCTGACTGTTTTCTGCAGAGGGGCGAACCTGCCCTTTACTATTTCTGACTGTTTTCTGTAGAGGGGTGACCCTACCCTTTTAGGCTATTTTTTTGACTGTTTTCTGCAAAGGGGCGAACCTGCCCTTTACTATTTCTGACTATTTTCTGCAGAGGGGCGACCCTGCCCTTTTAAGCTATTTTCTAACTGTTTTCTGCAAAGGGGCGAACCTGCCCTTTACTATTTCTGACTGTTTTCTGTAAAGGGGCGACCCTGCCCTTTTAGGCTGTTTTCTGACTATTTTCTACAGAGGGGTGAACCTGCCCCTTTACTATTTCTGACTGTTTTCTGCAAAGGGGCGAACCTGTCCTTAACAACACATTCGAGAAGGTAAAAAGGGGCACTTGAACTTCGTGTTTGTCTTCTTGCTTTTGTTGTTTCATGCGCTAATCCTCTAATCTTGTTTGGTGGTGAGTGAAGTCAGATTTGCTGCACATCACAAAGAAGGGCAAGAAGATAAACAACTAACATTTCCTTGCAGGACCTTCCTTTTTATTCTGATTTTTAAAAGTATTTCCTTGCTATTTTATCTATGTACTTAGTATAAGTAGGGGAAAGTAATATTTGTTGTTTGCTGTGTCTATTTTACTTATTTTACCTTAAGGGGGCATTAGTTTGTTTTCACTTTCCTCCTTTGCCCGTTGTGCGGACCCGAAGGAGGTAGTTGGAAACAATTAGTGTCATCTTCTTAGCAGGACCTGCTTGGGGATTTCATCACCCCAAGGGATGATCCCAACCACACGTACCGACGAGGTATATAAAGGGAGGAGAGCCAAAGTTGTACCCCAATCCAGTTGCATCATAATTGGCAGAACGTCGAAGCTAGGGTGATACCTAGATAGACGTGAAGAGTTGGTCTGAGCCTTTCAGTATCTCGCTAGGGCTCCCGACTCACGCTTGTGACGGATTGGTGTTCACAGTTTGTGCCTCACGTACCGAGCGTATATTGAGGACTCCCTAGAAACCTTGTTCATCCTAGAGTAAGACCTTTGCCGACCATACCCGTTAAAACATTAATCATAGGATTGTGCTTGTTCAAAGTGTCTTTTTGTGAAGAACCAATGAATTTTGGTAAGTCAAACTGTCATTAAACCATTTTAAGTCCTTGCCAAAATCCTTTACCCAAACCAAGTTCAAATTTTCACTACAGAGGGACGACCTTGCCCTTTGTTTCAGCCATTTTCTGCAGAGGGGCGACCTTGCCCTCTGTTTCGACCATTTTTTGCAGAGGGGCGACCCTTCCCTCTGTTTCAACCATCATCTGTAGAGGGGCGACCCTGCCCTTTGTTTCAGCCATTTTCTGCAGAGGGGCGAATACGCCCCGCTGAACGGCCAGTTTCACCCATTTAACCTCCGTTCGAATCCCCGAAGCCTCCATTTGACCATTTGATCAATCCAAACCTTCATTTGGCCATTCCAAGCCCCCATTCACCCCTCCCGACCATCTATATATCTAATCTGAATATCCGATCACCCGTTCTGAATGGTCGTTTCCCTGTTTCGAGCATCCGTCAACATTTTCTGAAAATCAATGTTTCATTGACCGGATTGCATAAGTGCTTCTTAGAACATCATTGGATTCCATATCTATCATCAAATCATCCATCCCAATCATCTAGACTTCATTTTTGAAATTTTTGATTTTTATACCGAAACTTCCAGAGGCCATAACTTTTGACTCGGATGTGGGTTTTTGCTGAAATTTTACGGGTGGTTGCATTAGGAGTTGGCATTTGGATTCCCAATCGACTACTAAGTCCATTGGATCCTCCTTCAACACGTTTTCAGAGCCTCAAACTTTCATCTTGACCCTCAAAATCACAAATTAGCTTTTATTTTTTCCAATTTTCCAGTTTTTGACGAACTGTTTCGTTAATAACTTTGAATGCATGTCTCATATTTTCGATGTTAGTTGGAAATTCATCCTATCTTAGTATTGGGTATTTTTTGGAAAAAACTGGACTCTCAAATGTATGCCTACGAAGTTTCCTAAAATGGCAAAATTTGACAATTTTTGAAAACTACCAAATTTGGCAAAAATCTGATTGTCAACATCTTACGTTCTCTAGTTGAAACCCATGATCATGTTTTCAAACCAATCCTATCATATCCTATGATCCAATCCCAATCTGAGCTTTTATTCAATCCTAATCTGAGCTTTCATCCAATCCCAATTTGAGCTTTCATCCAATCCCCATATGAGCTTTCAATTCATCCTAGTTATCTATCCATCATCTATTCTTTCCTTCTAATCTATATCCATCATGAATATTTATCCCCCTCTCACACGACCAATAATAGTAGTCAAAGGGAATCCTAACTCCGTTGATGACGATAATGAAAATCTTGTTGATCATGAAGATTGTTATATAGATCCTCTTGATGCTATCATTGCTAGTAAGATCTCTCCAATCACCTCCCAAATCCCACTACTTCTTCAAACTATCCCACCATGCCTTCATCCACATATAATAACGGTGCTTATGCTACCCTTGACAAGGGATATCCAACATCCTCACCATTGACATATTCATCATATCCCCCCTCTCAACCTCTATCCTATCCAACATCCACATCCACATCCTCTTATCCTCATCATTATCAACAATCCCAATACCTCTACCTCAATCCCACATCCCAATCTTCACATCCTAAGCCAACACCTACACCTTCCTATCACAATCTACCATCCCAATATTCCTCCTATCCTCATCCACCATCTCAATTCTCTCATCCTAATCTACCATCTATATCCTCCTACGCCAACCCACCATACATGTCCTCCTACAATGGTTCACCACCTCAATCTTCCTATTCTAATCCAACATCCACATCTTCCTATCACAATCCCCCATCCCCATACCCCTACATTAATTCCACATCTCCCCATTCTAATCCTTCATCTACATCTTCCTACTATCACTCCCCATCCCAATCTAATCCAACATCCACATCTTCCTACATCACTCTCCCTTTCACCGCATTATATCTTAATCCTCCATCTAATCATAATCCTACATCTCCTCCAACCACTCCTAGTACTCCATCTAGTCCCATCCACTCATCTAATCATAATCCTCCATATCTTCCTAGTCCTACATCCCTTCATCTAATCCTAATCCTCCAACCACTCCTAGTCCTACATCCAATCCCATCCCTTCATCTAATCCTAATCCTCCAACCACTCCTAGTCCTCCATCTAGTCCCATCCCTTCATCTAATCCTAATCCTCCATCTCCTCCTAGTTCTAATCCTAATCCTCATCCACACATCCACTCATATAATCCTCCAATTCTTAATCCTAATCCTACATCCAATCCCATACCCACATCTAATCCTAATCCTCCAACCACTCCTAGTCCTCCATCTAGTCCCATCCCTTCATCTAATCCTAATCCTCCATCTCCTCCTAGTCCTACATCCATTCCCATCCCTTCATCTAATCCTTATCATCCTAATCCTACATCCAATCCCATCCCCACATCTAATCCTAATCCACCAATCCCTAATCCTAATCCCCCATCCATTCCCATCACTCTACCTAATCCTACGTCTCTTCCAAAAGTCACCCAAGGACTCATGCAAGAAGAGACACCATGCCCTCCCACTTTATCATGTACTATCACTGGTGATGAGGCCCTTCTCCATCCTACACCTATCCCTCTCATCACCATTCCTACCACCATGCAAACGATTGAGCTGGTCAAACCCATCGAATCCATTGAATCCCCATATTCTACTACAAGATCCACCGAATCCATTGAAGACATCCAATCCCCTCCTCCTAGTCCTAATATTCACAAACTTCAATCCAATGACCTTCATGAATCCTCCATCCTCCTCTCTCCCCCAATTGAGGAGTCCCTCCAACACTCTTCCATCATCATACATCCCACACAAGATGAGTCATGCCAAGAGCTTGATCCAAAACATACAAGCATATCCCCTCCTCCAAATCAAGATCACTCCATCACATCTACTCCCTCTCAAGAACATAGTCTTCCATCCATTTCATCTCCTGATCCATATCCTCAACCAAGTCAAGATCCTATCCTCCCATCCACCCCATCTCAAGATCACATTATCTCCTCCACTCCATCCCATGATCCCATTTGCCTTCAAGAGCCAATCACTCCATCTCATGAGCCCTTATCATCCACTACCTCTCATGATCCCTTATCACTCATTCCTCCTAATGTTGTTATCCCCTCATCGCCATCTAGTCTTACCATCCCAATACCACTTTTGTATCACCTTGGTAACATTACGTGCATCCATGGTGGTCTTCTTGCAGAAGAAAAACAATGTCTATGCACCACCTTTCCTCTTCCACCTACTAATGTGCTTGCATCATGCTTCCAAGAGAATAAGCATCCTACCATAAATCACATGCTACAAAATATGAACTATCAAGGAAAAGGTTTAGGCCTTAATGAGCAAGGTACTTTAGAACCCATTCAAGTCAAAGAACATCTAGGCACACATGGTCTTGGATATGTCTCCCAAAACTCGTACTCTAAAGATGTTGGTACAACCTTCATACATCCTAAACGATCCTCTTCTAAAGGCACAAGAGGTACTTCCCATCGTTCTACCAAGACATATGCCGCCATCCCCCCTCCTCCATCATACTACCTACAAAAAACCATCCATCTTCCTCCCTCATCCTCTCAATCCATTTTGGGTCCTTATGTCCCTCCATCCATCATTGCTCATCCTCCATCTACTATGGGTTCTTATATCCCTCCATCAAAACCCGCACATCCTCCATATACACAGTCTATTTTGGGTCCTTACATCCCAAAATCACCCCCTCCATCTTATCCTATTCATCCACCCCCTCTCCCTCATACACAGCATAAAAATCCTACCTTCATAACTCCTAATCAGGATCAACAAAGGCACATACCTACACATTATCCATCCACACTTCCTCATCAAATGCCTACCTCCATCGCTCCCCATCATCCATCTCCTTGCATCTATCCCCTTGCTACTAAAAGAACTTTGGATACCAAAGCAACAATACATAAATCCAAACATCCACATGAATCTAAAGCTCCTCATGTCCCCTTCAAAAGACATGTTGAAGAAAAGAAAAATCAAGTCCAAAATCTGCATCAATCCAAAAGGCCACAAAGGCCCACCAAAGAAAAAATAAAAACCATGTGGATCCCAAAGAAAAAAGGTGTCATACCTTCCATTGAAAATTTCATAACGACATCCAAAGTTGCTATTCCCCCACAAAATAAATCACCTCCTCCATCTCCTAAATCTGTTTTGGGTCCCTACATCCCAAAATTCCCTATCCCAATGCCTCCATTATCGTCACACTCTTCATCCATTCATCCACCTATCTTTTCGCATCCACCACATGTGCCAATGTTGGTCCTGAACACAATCCCCTATCACACATCCACTCCATCATTCCATCCATACACTTTTAAATACCCCATCCAATATCCCCCCTATATCCCCCATCAAATTCCTTTAATCCATCCTCTTGGATAAACCATCCAATCTAATAAGGTTGTACCAACATCCGCATAGTCACTTCAAACATGGGCTCTTATTACCTCATATGGAACTTGATGCGTAAGTCCTTCATCCCTATCCTTATCAATTGTCCTCTAAAATCTGCATATCCATCTCCCTATCTTTATCCATCTTCGTCCACATCCTACTCCAAAAAAGAGCTAAAAAATCAGAAAAATATACAAAAAAAAAAATAATAATAATAAAGAGAAAATCATTCGTCCAATGGTGAAAACTTGGCAAACAAGCGCCTTGGATACGTACCATGATGAAAACTTGGCAAACAAGCATCATGCGTAAATTCCCCATCTAGTCTCCTTCCACGATTGGGGGCAACATCCACTTACGCATTCCTTTCCTCCATCTCCTACATCTGCCTATCTTCTGCATCCTATCCATCTTATCCCATTTATCCCACTCCCTCCATCTTCCGTGTGATCTTGATAAATTTGGGGGAAAATCTATATACATGCTTTGGACACCTCTTGGCATATATTCCCATCCATACACTATCATATTCCTTATCCACCTCTATCTATCTTCCATTGCCCATCTCACTCCCTTATCCACCCATCTTGCTATCCCTCTTGCCTCATCATGCATGACACATATAGAGTGGGGGCATCTCCTTATTTGCAATTGGGTCCTTGGAGACATCGTCCATCCATTCCGCCAGGTAATCTTCTCCATCTCCCCATCCTCTCATCCCATAGTCCTTTTCATCCTTTCATCCTTATCTCCCCATTCATCTATCTAAACATCCAATCCATCTCCCTATCCTTATCTTCCTATCTACCCATCCACAAGTCCTTTTCCATCTTTTCATCCTTATCTCCTCATCCATTTATCTACCTAGTAATCCATGTCATCTTTCTGAATCCTTATCCTTCTATCCATATATCCTAGAATATTTTTATCTCCCCATCTTTATCAATCCATCCATTTTCCTTCCATCTCATAGTCCCTTGTCATTGGTCCCTAGCTATAGGCTACCCTCATGCAATCCAATGACTTGATATTTCACTATCATAATTCCTATCTATTTCTCACATCTTTCCAATCTTCATCACTCATCTATCCATCATCTATCCACCTATCCTAGCATCTTCTTATCCATCCATCCATTCCCGTCCATTATCCTTTGTCATTGGTATCTAGCTATCGGCTACCCTCATGCAATCCAAGGCCATTCTATCTCACTATCATCATTCCTATCTATTTCTCACATCTTTCCAATCTTCATCATTCATCTCTCCATCATCTATCCACCTATCCTAGCATCTTCTTATCCATCCATCCATTTCCCTCTAATATTCCTTGCCATTGGTATCTAGCTATAGGCTACCCTCATGCAATCCAATGCCATGTTATCTCACTATCATCACTCCTATCTATTTCCTACATCTTTCTGATATCTTATCACTCTTCATCATTCATCTATACATCCTCTCATCCTCCCAATTCATATTCTAATAATCTAGGTCACTGTCCCATCCCTGAGCTTCGCATAACCCACATCCCACATATCGACCATCCAATCCTGCAGCCTATCCTGGCTCATCATATCCACTCCATTTTATCCATTTATCTTGGTCATCTCATCATCCCTTATCCATTGTCTTTCGTCGGTCTCTTGTTGAACTATGTTGCCCCTGCGCTTTCACGTAGGCAAGGTCGGTCATTTGATCCACCCCTGGGGTTCTATCTTTTGTCTGTCTTGTCTCTTCCATCGTCTATCTTTGGCCTTGTGTCAAGCTACGTGGCCCTTGCGCTTTCACGTAGACAAGGTCAATCATTTGGTCCGCCCCCTGGGCATTTTTTTCCATCTAATCATTAACCTCCATCCTCTATCTTCATCATCCTCTTTCCACTTTTACCATGGTCTTTTCCTGAACTACGAGGGCTCTGCACTTTCACGTAGGCAAGGTTGATCTTTGATCAACCCTCGAGCCCCTAGTTCTTTAGGGTGTGTTAGTCCTGTTGTCTTGTCATCCTGTCATCTTGTCATGTCATCAAGTATGTCCCTATCCTAGCTGGTGCTTATCAAACAACGGTCATCTATATCACACAATCCAATCGGTTTCTGGTATCCTACATCATATTGATCTTTTAGTTTACTATCCATCATCGGTCTCAATAGGATGTATCCTTCCTAACAGACCTCATCAACCCCATCCATCATCTTGATCTCCTATGGCAAAGGACATTTGAAATTGATTGTGATATTTTGATGCTTTTGGCTTTTGTTTATCATTTGAGCTCCCTATCATCACTTGTCATGCTCGCCTTGATCCATCATATCATGGTGTGCTTTGACTAGTAAACATAGGGGCATATCTTGCTCATTTCTTTGTTTTTGTCTTCTTGGTTGTCCCACGTAGTACCCACCAAGATCCCTGAGGTCTTGTGTTATGCTGGGGCATCCTTAGGTGCTTGTGGTTATTCCAATACCTGGCCCGACCAAAGTCATCACGATTTTGGGGTATTGGAATAGCCTTCTTGTCTGTTGTGTTTGTTTTATGCATTGAAGACTAATCTGTCTTGGTTTACATACCCTGACGCCCGGTGTCTTATGCTATAGCAAAAATCAGTGCTCTACGGATGGCAAATTGCATTAGGATTGCATTTCATTTTCCATTCCATCATCTTGCATATCTCCCCCATCCTTATCCATTCAAATAATCTAATCTTGCTACAAGCCTTGATCCAACCATCCTCATCATCCTCATCATTATCATCTCTGGGATGTATCCTTCCCTGTCCTTGTGTTGTTTTGGGATGTATCTTTCCCTCATCAACAACACTCTCATCGGGATGTATCCTTCCCTATCCTTGTGTTGTTTTGGGATGTATCATTCCCTCGTCAACAACACTCACCCTCATCCTCATCATCAGTGGGATGTATCCTTCCCTATCCTTGTGTTGTTTTGGGATGTATCATTCCCTCGTCAACAACACTCATCCTCATCCTCATCAGGATGTATCCTTCCCTATCCTTGTGTTGTTTTGGGATGTATCATGTCCTCATCAACAACACTCCATCAACCATCCACCCAACCTGGCTTGTACCTGGACTGGGGCAACATCACATTTTTCCTTGCCTCCATTTGTGCTCACCTTTGTTTCATCACTTTACATTGTCATTTTCATATCCCCTCTCATCTCTCATCCTTTCCCCCATCTCTTCCTCCTTCATCACTTGCCTAATTTTTTGCCCTCTTTCCAACCATACCATCCGTTTTTTTCCTATCGAGAGGTCACCCGGGACCCCTCTCTTTTCCCCTATCACCCTCTCGAGGGGGCATACCCTTCACATTAATCCATTTTCCCTACACATTAATCCATTTTTCCCTGCTATAATCAACTCCTTCCAGGATTGGGGCATCTTCATCCATTCCCCACTAATTGGACAGCTCAAGTCCTATGCTGGGGCATCATCTTCCGGTCAATTCCTCTATAGAGTCATCTGCACTTTCTTTTCTTCGAAGCACGGTTATTTTAATGGTACTTCGAAGAGGGGCAAAATGTAGACATCCAAATTTGATCACTTCCATATGATTAAATAATTTATTTAATCATTATTTCATTTTCTGCCTAAGGTTCCTAAAGTATGTAATTAAATAAATTAAATACTTTACCTTACCCCCTTGTCTTCTCTAAATTAAATAAACATGACAAATTATTTAATTTAGTCATTTAACCATTTGAATTAAAACCAATTTTTAATTCCTTTTTTCTCTCTCCTTGTCACATTCTCCATAACCCTCTCCTAATCCGGATTAAATTAATTAATCTATGATTAGGATGTGCACCACTTAATCAAGATTAAGTGTCACATCCTCCATAATCTCCCACTTGCCTCTAATCTCTCATTAATTACCTTAATCATGTGTTTGCACAACCTTAATCAGAATCATTAGCCACATTTGGCTTACCTTTTATGGTCAACCTTCCCACTTACCATTTTTGGTATGGACTCCCTTCCCCATGTGAATTTTAATTCACATTTATTCAACCAAGGTTCCCCTCTTCCCCATGTGAATTTTTAATTCACTTTTATCTTCCCAAGGTCTTCCCCATCCCCCATGCAAGATTCTAGAAGCCTTGACTTGTCACTTCACATGTGCCAAGGGCTTCTAGAATCTTGGACTTGTCACATCACCCACATGTGACAAATCTCCAGCTTTTTGGAGACCCTCTCTTATCCACTAGATTCTTCTAATCATTGTGAATTTTTAATTCACTTTTATTCCTCCAAGGAATCTTCTCATCCCCCAAGATCCACCTCATCTCCACATCACTCCACCCTAGGACATCTCACCCTCCACATGTCAAGATGTGAGGGCTTGTGAGTCCTCAACTCACCATAGCCCTTCATCTTGATCTTTGTTGGATCAATCCCAACCGTTGAATTCTCTAGAGAATTCCACTTAGCCTATAAATACCCCTTCAATTCCTTCATTTTGAGGGATCAAGTCTTTTGCAAATAAACTCTTGCAAAATTGCCATTCAATCTCTCATCCATTTTAGCATCCTTATTGCATCAATTCATCTTGCATCCACTTCATTTTCATTTCCATCCAAGGAGCACACAAGACTTCAACATCAAGGGCCAACCAAGGAAGCAACAACATGAAGGTATAACAGCAATTTATTTGTCTATCTTGCTTTCATATTGTTCATTTTCTTAGGCTAATCATTGAGGTGCCCTATTATCTTGTTGTTTCTCTTTATTACACTATTAGTTTTATCTAACATCTCACATTTAGGAAGCAACATTTTATTAGGATCACACGAATATGACAGGAAACATCACAAAATTGATTGTTGACAAATAATTAAATCTCCCAGGAAATGATCATTAGCATCCTTTCAGGAACACAATAATTTTAGAAAGAGATATCATACCAGTGCAACAACTCATAGGTTGAACAGAAAATAAGAGATGAATGATCATAAACAAATAGATATTGCAACAAAAATTACATGATCAAATCCAAAAACTTTAAATTATCTATATCTTTCCACCCATTCCAAGGAAGTTAAGGTTCTCCCACTCACTTGAAATGAGTACAAATCCAAAAACTCCAAACTAATATTATGAATTACAAAAGTTTTACATCGCTGAAAAATCTACATTATAAACATATCCAAAAACATCTCTCCATTAACACAACTAAGCTTTACACTTCCAACAGTGATCAAATGCAAGCTATCTATACTTAGACACAACTTTGAGCCTCCATACAATTCTTGTTTTGTTTTGTAGTTAGGGATTCACAGGTACACAGTAAACATCAACATCCAACACTTATTTCAATGGCATGCACATCCATACTTCCTATCCTAGGGAGCATCAGCACACAAGTGAGTCAATCTAGGCATTCACTTTTCATTCTAGCACTTTACTTATTCCACATATCCTTCTCATTTACTTTATCTTTTTCCCATTTCTCTTCCAAGACATCTTGTCATATTTCACAATCAACATATGGATACAAATTTATGAAAACCCATATTAACTAAATCTCTTCTATGTGTCATTTTCTATTCTCTGTCACTGAGCATGACAACACATGAAAGTGGTTGGTGGTGATCAGATCTAAGATCTCTTAGATTATTACCTTCACAATTCTTTTCCTTGTCACTTAGCATGACAACACATGAAAGTGGTTGATAGTGATTAGAGATCTAAGATCACTGTTACTATATCCACAATTCTTTTTCTTCATACATGCCATTTGATATCTTTTAGCATGTATCCATTACTTTCTCTGAACTAAGGCTGAGAAGTTCAATCATGATTGAACTCATCTTGTATGACAAGTTTAATCATGCCCAACTTTGTTTGTATTAGGCTAAGGAATGGTATAAATGGGAAACAGTTTTGACCATTCCAAATCAAGAATTTTTAACTATTGGTCTTCAATTTTTTTTAACTATTGGTCTTCAATTTTTCTTTGTTTCGCTTTTGTATTCTCTCTTTACAAAATTAAGGATAAGCCTTTATGAGTATGTTTTTGGTTCCAATCCTTAGGGATATTCTTTGTATATTTAAAATTATAATTATTCTTATGTCTCAGTAGTTATTTGGGATCTTATTTAACCTATCAATTTAGGTGGAGATTGACACATTGAGTAAATAATTTTTTATTTTATTGTATAGGTCATAAGCAACATAAAGATATATTTTTTCTTAAGGTACAATAAAAAAGGTATATAATTATGATTTATTTACATTTCAATTATATAGATTTATATTTGATGGTTCATATATGTAGCTATTTAAAAGTTGAACATAAAGACCTGTAAAGATTAAAGTATAGGAGGTCCATTTGTAATGTATACAAAGTATTAAGAGTTCTTTGTGGTCTATTAAGGTTTATTCTATACAACTCAACTTCACCTACAACCATTTCCCTACAATTGTTTGATCCATAGTGTTGGGTTGCATACAAGTTGAGCTTAAGTATCTTTGAACCCTACCTCTTTTATTTGTATACCTATCTAATTCTCTTTGTATGCTTTTCAATTTAATATTGAATGCTACTTAACCCATGGTTAGGAATCCTTTTCCTTATTACCTTTCATTTGTCTTTGGCCTAATCATCCCTTTGTTGTCCTCTAAACTTGTTCTCCAATACCTTTTTTTTTAAACTGCATGAATTGGGTAGCCCCCCTATAAAATGCAGTGCATCTAGTAAAAAAAGATCACATGACCAATGACGCTGGCATGACATACCATTCGGTACCATGGGGACAAGGGGAGACTAGACCTTGTGACTTCTTTCCCGCAATGGGATGCTTTAGCCAATGGAGCCAAGGCCTCTACCCCTTCTGCAATACATTTTTCATCATAATATAAAATATAGATTATTGTTCTTATTTTTTATTAGATAAGTGAGAAACAAGGGTCCCAACCCTTTACAAAAATTTCCTAAAGGCAAGAAATAAAAGCACAAGTTGGACAAAAAAATCAAACAAGAAAGGGGTTTGTTTAAAATTACTAGCAAGAAACAACACAGTTGCAACAAAGCTACCAAGAAAGAACTACGTAATACCATAACAAGATCTAGTAGGATGAACCCCATTAATTTGAGAAAGGGATAAAGAAACATGCTTCAAAATACCTTTCTTCCTTCTTTGAACCATCGTCCATGATAAACCATCATCTAAAACTACAAAATTAGGAGAGGGAGGTAGGGAAACCCTCTATAAGTTACAACCTTGGAACAATGTGCAAGAAGGGGAACTTTCAAACAAAAGACTGAATGGTGAAAAAATCAACATGAGTAGGAGAAGGCCCGAAAACACCACATTCCAATATAGAAGAAGATGTGAAAATACAAACTTCAAGCAACACATGTGGATGAGGAGGGCCCACCTCCCTAGCAACAACAGGAGGCTTAGGAGCCTATAAATCTAAATCAAGTCTATAAACTATAAGATGTTCATGAAGAGAATCCTTCCACCAAGAGGAAGATCCCAAGAGCTTAATTAATGGGAAGTTAGTAGTCAAATGACCCATGGCAAAGCATCACTTGCACTGAAAGAGAATCCTTTATATTTCAAAGGTTGGCTCCAAGTACGATCTAAAACCAGCAAAACAACCTCCACTAGGAGAGGCTTAGATGGATCCAATTCAACCAAAATATGGGCAAAGGTGGTGTGTGAATTTTGTGGTATTATTGTTTACCTTGATGAAGTGGATCATTGAATTACCAATAGCCTCATAGCTAGATTCACACTAAAAATGGAGGGGAAGATTAGGGAGGCAAATCCAAGCAAGAAACACAATAAAATATTCAATAAGGGGATTAAATAAGGGATCCCTTGAGGTTTCAACAAGAGGGAATGGGGCCCCAAAACCATGAATGATCATCAAAGAAAACCTCCTAATCCTCAACATAATAAAAAAAATAGCAAAGAAACCCTTGGCACAAGGGTAAATTCAATTTTTCCTTTTGTAATAGGTTGTCATTGCTATAAAATCCAACAATTAAGATCAATGAGACAACGCCACAATCGATTAAATATACAAATTAGACCCTTTTGAGAGAAATATTTCTCATGTTCCAACCCCCCCAACCAAACCACAATGGAGGGAGACAAAACACAATGAATCATAGACCTCACTAGAAAAGGGAGAGCAGAGGAAACACTAACGAGATATTTTATTGGCAAGAACCAAAAAGAATGGGATAACCTCTATCACAAATATGTGCATATGTACTCTTAACAAATTATAGGAGAGGTGCAACAAGAAGAAGAAAACACAACATGCACCCAAGCAATAGCAAGGATTGCACCAATAGCAAGTGATAGCCCATAACCTGGTAGTAAACATGCAATAGAGGAGATAACAATGGTAAAAGGAATAGTACAAATGACTCACCTAAAATAGTGTAATGAATAGTAGACATGTTAAAATCAAACAAAATGGCCAACGATAGTGCACCCACGGTAGACGAAACTGTTGGGAAAATGTGTCTCAACCTTGCAATTACATAAGGTACTATTGCTAGGTAAGCGTGAGGGGACATCGAGGGGGGTACCCCCCACAAGGGGTCTAGGGGCTAGGCAGCGCAATGAGGGCTCGGGGATAGCGCCCCAAAAATCCAAATTTGATGTATATTTTATTATTGTAAATTTGGACCGTTCATCATTAGGTCTCAGATCTGACAGTCGATATTTTGTTGGCTTGACTTTCCCTAGAAGGAAACCCTATTTTACGAGGGTGTTGTAAATTACAACTATGTATTGTGATGTATTTTGAGATTATGATAGCGGTCGTGTTGCCTCTGGATCTCTGGTTGGTGATACTCTTGTGAGAAGCCTTCTCTGAAAGTATATTGTAATCTTCATGATTTCTTAATAATATATTGGGCGGATTTTGGAGTGTGGGGTTTTTCTCTCGAAAGGGTTTTCTCCACGTAAATTGCTATGTTGTGGTATGCATGGTATTTTTGTTTATTTTTGTTTAATTTTATGTAACTATTGAAAAGATCTATAAAGTTTTGCATTATCCTCCTCTCAAGATTAGTGTAGGAAGTTGTTCCGCTACCTTAGCTTCCTTACAGAAACAACTACTATAATAGGAGCCCCAACACTAGAAGAAATATGGATCCCAACAATAGGTAGGCAAATAGTAGATGAAATGCCAAAGACAAAAGAAATAGCCATAGATGACACACCCTCAATAAAAGAACTAGTTATCAAACTAAGAGCTCCAACAGTAGAAGAATCTTGGATCCCTACATCAAACAACACACAGGCGAAAAGAGGAGTAAGAGAAAATTTCAAAATCATCAAATTGTAGATTGATTATTTTTTATTGTTGTGCATCCTTTAAGGGAAATTTTACATTTTCCCTATTAAAAGAAGTGATATTATGAAAGACCTTTATCTTAGGGTGTTTTATATTTTCCCTAGGTAAAGGTTGATATATGGTACTTGAGATACTTTTATAGTTGATGTTGCTAACTAAAATTGAAGTATTAAAATATTTAATCAAATGAATTATCTTATCTCCTTCAAGTATTTATGATATTCACTTGAATATTATTTGTAAATATTTTACAAAAACCATAATATATTTCCTTGGGATTCCTTATGTGATTTTTTAGTCCCTACCCATTCCTAGCATGTGATGTTAGTGGTCCGAACATTGTATTGCATATATGTTGAGATGTTAGATGATCAAATTTTGGTACTATTGCTTTATGTTCTAAATTGTTGTTTTCGCTATGGTTGTTTTATTGCGTTCGATTTAAATGTCACTAAAGTGTGTGTGTGTGTTTGTGTTATGTTGCTAAGTCCCTTGAAAGAGGATGGATGTATTTCATTTTGGAGGTGATATTGTGATGTATGCATGATGTTGACTTGCCTGAGTGATTATTATTATGTTTTGGTTCATGAACATATGCATTAATATTAATGTTATAATTATTTTTTATCATGAACTATATCAATTAACTGTGATGTATTTATGGATATGATGAATAAGTCATTGGGTATTTATGTGATGCTTTGGCTATTTATATATATGGAGCAGGTATGCTTGTTGTGTGTGTGATTGGTTACATGTACTAGGTATTTCTTGACTTGGCTCCACAAGTCTAAGTATACTCTGATGATGGTTATAAGGAGATGTCACATCAAGGTCATTTATTGTTTTGCCTTATCTATCATACTTGACTTAAGTGTGAGTCTCTGGTTATTTTACCTGTGTTGACCCAGACACCATATCCTTTTGTGGACGTCCAATTAATGTGTGGTTGATGTCTTGTTAAATTTCCTATATTCACAAATTTAATTCAGTTATATGCTTAAATGGATTTAATAGTTAAATTATATGCTGAATGATAATTAGGAAATGAATTTAATTGATTATCAAGATTTGGAGATATTGAGGGAGTTTCAAAATGAAGCAAATGAAAATATAATTTATATTAATTTTTAACTAAGTTTTGAAGAGGGTTATATGGGAAAACCTGTATTCATTTTTATGTTTCATGTTTTATTTTTGTGAGGAATTTGGAGAGGAAAAACCCTCCTCTCTAAATTCTTGTTTTTATGATTGGGAGGGCAATTGTGGATCAAATTAAGTGAGATTAGTTGCATTCGGATATTAATTGGTAGGATGATATTCTTGTGTGTGGTTTCATGCATTCCTGAGGTGTGTTTGAAGTTCTTCTCATTTCAATTTTTGGCTAAAAATGAAGTTTCTAAATCCTCTTCTTTTGATTGTTGGTTTTTAATTTGAAAGGTTGCAAATGGATTGTGGAGTGTTAAAAACTCCCAATGTATTTTCTTTCATAGATTTAGATGGTGTGTTTATTTTTATGTAATTTTTTGTGATTTTTTCCCAAAATACATTGTTATAATGCCATTTTTTTGGGAAAAATGTCTAAAATGTGAAATTAATAGTGAAAAATCGTTGTTGGGAACTTTTAGACCAAAAGGGTATCTTTTTTTTTCAAAATTTGAGAATTTTATATTTTGGTAAATTTTCAAGCTAAATTTTAATTGTGATTTGGAAAAATTCCTAGTTTTTTTTTCTTAAAATGTTGAGAAAATTTGAATGTTTTAGGTGAATTATGTTTTAGAATGTTTTGACAAATGTGTACTTCGTGGAATGATAAATCAAGTCCATTGGATTGGTGTTTTAAAATTTTGTTATAATTTTTATTGTGCATTATTTTTTCTTGCCTTATGAGATTGTGGAAATGCTTAAGTTTGGGTCAATCATTGAGTGACCTAGTTCTATATGGCGATATCCTACCTAGTCTTGTATGAGAGGTATTGTGTTATTCCATAGGGCATATTCTTGAGGTCGTTTCTATGGCTCTTTCTATTTTCTTCTTTGGAGTTCATTGTTGTATGCAATTATCTTACCTAGATTTCATGTTGTGGAAGAGATTCCATATTGCATTTTTGAATTTCATGAATACTTTGTGTCTTGTGTGAGTTTCGGCCAATCTCCCAAGTTGTTAGGAATTAATATTCAACTATAGGACATAAAATGGAAGGTATTCTAATGTCTTATCTAGATGAAATTTTTTATACTATTACCTTTGAATAGTAAGTCAAGTGCAACATAAGAAATGTCTAATATTATTGTTCTAAATGCAAACTTGTTCATTCTAACCAATTATAGAGTCTATATAATGGTAATAAGTAGATGGAAGAGTTAAATATTAATACATTACCAACAAGGTTGTGTTGGATCATTCACCTAGTGATAAGGAATGGTTCAATCCATTATGATAGCTTTGTAGATGGTGATTGGATCGTTCCTTGTACTTTATGTTTATGTCCATGTTTTGATCTACTTATGTAGGTGCATTAAAATTGTCTTATAAGATTTAATTTTTTTAAAAGGTTTTTAATTTTTATTTGAAATGTTCAATGGGTAAGAAGTATTATTATAGAAATTCAATATTGAAAATTGGATGTAAATGAAGGTCAAGCTTAAAAGTATTGTTTAGATTATTTTTTATAAATTTAAATTATTCATATTTCAATAATATGATAATTTTGTGAGAATCTAAAAATCTCTTCTTGAACAAGTGAAATTAAACTCCAACAATTTTTTTATATTAATGTGACTTTTCTTATTAATTTAAATATTATTTATATTTGACATTGATTTTTAAAAATACAATAAACTTATAAGACGTGTATTATAAATATGAGAAGTAAGATTAAAAACTCTATCCACCCTTTTCTAAGATAAAGAAGTTTATTATATATGGAACACTACATAAGTTACATTTCTAATTATTGAAAGCTAAAATTAGGTAGAAATAAAAATGATTATGACTTATAAATTTGTAAATAGTTATGTTGTAGTTACATGCTAAATGAAAGATGGATGTGTTAATAACATTTGTTTCTTGATGTTTGGTGTCATAAAATGCATAATAATTATTTTTCACTATTATTATTTTTTGTTAAATAATGGGTATGAATATTAAGATTTAATTATATTTGTGTTTTATGAATAAAAATAATAATTTTCTATATAACTCTCAAAAAGGTTGATTGATTATCTATTATGAATCAAAAAAATTCAGAAAAATTCTAAAAAAATTGATCTCTATTAAAAATTATTATAAAAAATATAAATGAACCTATAAATATTAACAAAATAATTTTTTTTATCAATTTTTTTTTTTTTTCTATTATTACACCTAAATAATAATATTAATAAATCTCCCTACTACTAAAATCAGAGAATTGACCATTTTTATTGTAGATAAATATGAAATAAATATTACATGGATCATTAACTCAAAACTTGTTTGATATTGAAAAATTAATTACCTTTCATTAACAAATTTGACTTTGTATCCTACTATTTAATTTTCCTAGAATCCTACTATTTATTTTTCCTAGAATGTGAATAATGGATTTCTTATATTCAAAATGTATTTTTATATTAAAACATGCCTATATATAAAGGTGTCCAAGGTGGTAAAGTATGAGATAATGAAAGTGTAAATAATTTATTAATTTTTTTTAATATTTTTTCTTAGAAATATAATAATAGTGATGTAGTGTTTAATTAGAGATAAAATCATGAATGATTTTTTTTGATAGATAATAGATTTATTTTTGGTATTTTAGAATTCAATTTATTTATAGAAAATAATAGCATTACTAATTTTATTAGAAGTAAGTTATAAAACCATCAAGTTGATAAAAGGGGTGTTTCTTATTGATTCAAATTAATAATTTCATTTTTTTCATAGTTATAAAATCATCAAGTTGATATAAGGGACGGTTCCTTATCAATTCAATGTGTGAGAAGATGAAACTAACATTAGACTTGTTTAGATTCATTTTTTATTAAGAATTATTTTTAGTGCATGGTTAGGGTCTTCCACCATTTGTACAAAGATTATTAAAAATATGGTAAACTGCAATAATGAAAGCACATTCACTTAGTATGTAAGTTTGAAATTTTGATTATGAAATCTTTTCATTTACTATAAATTAGATATGTGGATATTTAACTTAGCAAATAAAAAATCTACAAATCATAATATTCAATAACACAACATTAGGTGTATGTGGAGAAAACCTTTTGAAGAAAAAAATCACCACCAAAAGAACACTAGTAATATATTAATCCAAATAATGTATTACATTAATACAACAACAACCCTCTCCTTAGTCTGAAAATATTGTGGAAAAAGCTATATACCTATAAAATAATCATAAAGCAACTCAAAGCATCCAATTTATATATGAATGGAATAGGAAAATTGCAAGTAGATTCCTTCAAAATGTTAACCAAGAAACCATGGTATGGAAAACTCCAAAGCCCCATATGATAAATCAATACATCTATGAATATTAAATGCAACCCTTAGCATCTTTGACCCATCCAATTCATGGACACACTCTTCCAAAAATTACACTTCAATATTGAGACCACTACACATGTGGGACACACTCAATAACGAAGAAGATGCTTCACTTCCCCACCGAGTACCAGGGCATGGAAAATGGCATAAATGAGCTCTAATCAATTTGTGACTACCATTTTCATACTCCACCCTCCTTGTTGAATGGTATTACAACTAATATTCATGTCAATTGAGAAAACAATAATAATAAAATAATGTCTCTCAACCACCATGGGCATCTAAGTACACATTCCCAAGATGTTGGGGATCTAAAATTGGTACATTGGGATTACAATTAAATATCACGATATCATAATAGAGACATAGAGAAATAAAAATAGACCATGGGAAGCAAGTTCAAGTGTTGAAGAAACTACAAGAAGAAGAATTCAAGCTAAAAATGAAAGTCATAGACTTGTAGTAAGGAAAACTAAAAATTATATCTCTCATCTATGTATTTGTTTCTTTTAGGAAATAATTATTAGTGCTATTTCTTATCTTTGGGTTTTTCATGATAAAAAACTCACATGGTGATTTGTATTTTTTTTACTTTTAGTTCTTAATTTTTAGCTCAAAACAACATTGCAAGTTACCTCTAAATATCCATCATTTGAGAAATTCCAAGTAGAACAATGATATAGATGTGTGGTTTGTGCATTTTTAATGCAAGATAAATAAATTATGGATCATACTAGTATCTTTGAAGGATAAAGAATTGGATGATGTGAGAGTGGAGAGCATAATAATGGAGGTGGGAATGGAGAACATAGATAATTTAAATGCATTAGTGGGATCCTTGGAAAGTGATGTAGAAAAAGAAATGCAAAACCATAATTGGATGAGACATTACCAAGAACACACAAGATTGGATGGTTCAAGATTACTTTGAGCTATGAACTTCATAGTAGATTCCTTAGCCAAAAAATATATATATTTTCCAAATGATGGATAAGACATGCTTGAATAAGAAACATCTTGGAGGAAAACCCAATAGGAAAAGATCAAATAAATTTTGAATGTAACCCGTTCAGAGTTGAAATGAAAGTAGATGTAAAATATTTTAGAGGATAAGTAAGTTCCAAATTTTAGACGTATGGATTAAGCATATAGAGGTATATTTTAGTTTGCATAATTTAATTGACGCACAAAAGATTGTTTTGCATGTATCAAAAGTGAAGGGCATATTGTGTGTGGTGGGAAAGTTATTTGACTACTTCTAAAATGAAGAAAAATCCTATTGTTGCTAGTTGCAGTGAATTCAAATAGTAGTGCATAAAATATTGTATTCATAAATCAAAAGTTTAAGTGATTACATATTTTAAGTAGGATGGTTTTTAAAGTGTGTGGGAATATACTATAAAATTTTGTAGGCAAACCATGTTGCTTAGATTGGACACGAAATATGAAGATAGATCGTAACAAATATCTTGGAGGTCTCCACGCCCACATTCAAAGAAGGGTAATCACCACTAATTCAAAGCACTTATATGAGGCAATTATACCATAATAGACACATTACAACCAAAATTTATCATAACAAAGATAATCAAATACCTAAGACTCAAATTTCCACCCAAACCTCAAGACCACATACATAAAATTGTTTCCTAACCTCCACCATACATTGATAGATAAGTTCTTCATAATATCCTTAAACCCTTACCCTTCACTTGACAACATAAAGAACAATGCAAGTATGGATAATTCAACATTACTGATGAACTAAAGTTTAATTCGAAGTATTTTATCCTTATGGAAACCTATAAAACATCTCTCTTATTGATATATTACATAATTTAACATCTCCTTGAAATGACCAGTCCACCACCCCCTATAATAGTCCAAATTCTCATAACCTCATATTCCACAATGTAGAGGAAATAATTGCGTAGCTCTATATAAATTAACATAAAATATGACTCCAACCTTGCCATAACTTTCCAACTAATGGCATTTTCCCTAATGAGATAACATTCAAAGATGAGGAGTTTCTTATTCATAAGTACATGTGTATTGAATAACATAAAGTTAGGAAAACACTTGCTAATAAAGGAGCTAATATTTGTCTAGCCTCAATGGATTTCATTAAAAAAAATGCATACACTCATAGTAATCTTAATTTCACTTGTATTGATACTTATAAAATTTGTGACTAGACAAATGAATTTTTGATATGCCAAAATACTACATCTAATTACTAATATGCTCTAGTCTCAAAACTATCTAATTAAAGGTTATGGTCTTAGACTATTCACTACAATATAATACTCTCTTAGGGGGGCCATGGATACACTAATGAAGACATCATATACCAAAAAAACAAGATATTTTATATCATGAAAGACATCAATCATTTATCCAAATATAAACACAAATCCCAACAACTAAAAAATCTTACCACCCACCTCTACCCATCTCAAATTATAACCACACAAAAAAATATTAGAAACTCATCCAAAACTTATTGGTACCCTTCCACCATTTCAAATTAACTCGTATATTTATGAACTGAATTTCCACATTAATGATAAACTCTACTTTCCTTCCAACCTCACTCTTATCTAACACACAAAATATCCCAAATATGTTCCAAACCCTAACAAAAAATGATCACAAAACACCTCAATATTGCTTGGATCAACGATAGATCTTACGATGAAGAACCAAAAACATAAAGAACCACTCACTAGTACAAACCATTCGAACCCAACATAGCAAACCTGGTGTACGACAAATTCATAGCCAACAATTCATCGAAGGAAAATTCACCGCCAAACTGGTATACCGCAAATTCATCACCAACAATTCACTGAAGGAAAATGCACCGCCAGCAATTCACCGTGGCAGAAAATTAACCGCATTAATATTTTTAATAAAATCAAAGTTTTTGAAATATATATTAAAAAATATTAATGCGATTAATTTTCAACTGCAGTGAATTACTGACTGTGAATTTTACTTAATGATGAATTGCTCGTAATGAATTTTCCTAAAACCAACAAACCTATATTCAAAGAAATATATTCTCTCTTCGTGATCATCTAAAAAATGGGCATGACTAAAGATATCGTTAATATAGCTGAGAACAATCTAATATAGACAAACTTGGCAAGAATGAATTGGGCCTTGAAATTCACATTATAGAATGCACTTGCGACGTAGAGTCTGGTATAGATAGCAATGCAACTTATGAGCACATATTTCGTCTCATGAAGTCCCACAACAAAGATATCACTCACCACCAAACATAAAAATACAACAGATTAAAAATGGTAATGCTCAGAACATCCCCAAAAAAACATCAGAAAAGAGACATACACAGCTCAAGTTACGCAGCAATCAAATCTGACCGCATTCGAATATGACAGGCAAACATCACAAAATTGATTGTTGAAAAATAATTACATTTCCCAGGAAATGATCATTAGCATCCTTTCAGGAACACAATAATTTTAGAAAGAGATATCATACCAGTGCAACAACTCATAGGTATGGAAAAAAATCCCAACAGCCAATCCAAAGATCACAATAGAAGCAATCACACAAACAAAAGCACAATAGAAAAATAACAGAAAATAAGATGCAAAACAGCTATAAAATTCCAAAAATGCAGTTGAATTTGTTTGCAGAGAATTGATCATATCTAAATAGATATTACGACAAAATTTACACATCAAATACAAAAACTTCAAACTATCTATATCCTCTCACCCACAGGTTCTCCCACCCATCTGAAATGAGTACAAATCCAAAAACTCCAAACTAATATTATGAATTACAAAAGTTTTACGTCGCTGAAAAATCTACACCATAAACATATCCAACAACATCTCTCCATTAACACTACTTGACACAGCTTTCAGCCTCCACACAATTCTTGTTATGTGTTTTGTAGTTAGAGATTCACAGGTACACTGTAAACATCAACATCCAACACTTATTTCAATGGCATGCACATCCATACTTCCTATCCTAGGGAGCATCAGCACACAGGTGAGTCAATCTAGGCATTCACTTTTCATTCTAGCAATTTACTTATTCCACATATCCTTCTCATTTACTTAACTTTTTCCCATTTCTCTTCCAAGACATCTTGTCATATTTCACAATCAACGTATGGATACAAATCAATGAAAACCCACGTTAACTGAATCTCTTCTGTGTGTCATTTTCTATTCTCTGTCACTGAGCATGACAGCACATGAAAGTGGTTGGTGGTGATCAGATCTAAGATCTCTTATATTATTACCTTCACAATTCTTTTCCTTGTCACTTAGCATGACATTACATGAAAGTGGTTGATAGTGATTAGAGATCTAAGATCACTGTTACGATCTCTACAATTCCTTTTCCTCATACATGCCATTTGATGTCTCTTAGCATTTGTCACTTACTTTCTCTGACCTAAGGCTGAGAAGTTCAATCATGATTGAACTCATCCTGTATGACAGGTTTAACCACGCCCAATTTTGTTCATATTGACCTAAGGCTGAGAAGTTCAATCATGATTGAACTCATCTTGTATGGCAGGTTTAACCACGCCCAATTTTGTTCATATTAGGCTAAGGAATGGTATAATTGGGAAACAGTTTTGACCATTCCAAATCAAAGGGTTTTTAAATATTGGTCTTCAACTTTTCTTTATTTCACTTTTTATTTTATCTTTACAAAATTAAGGATAAGTCTTTATGAGCATGTTTGTCGTTCCAATCCCTTTTTGCTAGGGAAATTCTTTGTATATTTAAATTCATAATTATTCTTATATCTTTGAGTAATTTTTTTTGGATTCTATTCAACCTATCAATCTAGGTGGAGATTGACACATTGACTAAATAATTTTATTTCATTGTATAGGTTATCAAGCAATATAAAGATAGATTTTTTTTTAAGGTACAACCAAAAAGGTATATAGTTATGATTTATTTACATTTTAGTTATATAGATTTATATTTGATGATTTAGAGATCTAGTTATATAAAAGTTGCACATAAAGACCTTTGAAGATTAAAGGATAGGAGGTCCATTTGTAATGTATATAAAGGCTTAAGAGTTCTTTATGGTCTATTAAGGTTTCTTCTATACAACTCAACTTCACCTACAACCACTTCCCTAGAATTGTTTGATCCATAGAGTTGGGTTGCATACAAGTTGAGCTTAAGTATCTTTGAACCCTACATCTTTTATGTGTATACCTATATAATTCTCTTTGTATTCTTTTTACTTTAATATTGGATGCTACTTAGCCCATGGTTAGGCATCCTTTTCCTTATTACCTTCCATTTGTCCTTAGCGTAATCATCCCTTTATTGCCCTTTAAACTTGTTCTCCAATACATTGTTTAAATCATAATATAAAATATAGATTATTGTTGTTATTATTTTTTTAGATAAGCAGGAAACAACGGTTTGACCCTTTACAAAAAAATTCCTAAAGGAAAGAAAAAAGCAAGCCCAAACTGACAAAAAACACCAAACAAGAAATGGTTTTTTAAAAGGGCCCCGACCCTTTTACAAAACTACTAGAAAGAAACAACAAAGCTGCCAAAAAAGAACTACACAATACCATAACAAGATCTACTAGGATGAACACCCTTACCCCAAGCATGGGAGAATGACACATGCTTCAGAAGACCTTTCTTCCATATTTGAACCATCGTCCATGATAAGCCATCATCCAAAACTAAAAAATTAGGAGACGGAGGTAGGGAAACCCTCTGCAAGTTACAACCTTGGAGCAATGTGCAAGGAGGGGAACCTTCAACCAAAGAGAACAAATGGTGAAAAATATCAACACAAGTAGGAGAAGGCCCAAATACACCACATTCCAAAATAGAGGAAGATGCCAAAATAAGAACTTCAAGCAACACATGTGGAAGAGGAGGGGCCACCTCCCCAACAACAATAGGAGGCTAAGGAGCCTCTAAATTTGAATCGAGTCTATCAACTATAAGATGTTCATGAAGAGAATCCTTCCACCAAGAGGAAGATCTCAAGACCTTAATGCATGGGAAGTTAGAGGTCAAATGACCCATGGCAAGGCATCACTTGCAACGAAAGAGAATTCCTTCATAATTCAAAGGTTGGCTCCAAGTACGATCTAAAACTTGCAAAGCAATCTCCACTAGGAAAGGCTTAGATAGATCCAATTCAACCAAAATATGGGAAAAGGTGGTGTGTGTGAATTTTGTGGTAGTATTGTCTACCTTAATGAAGTGGATCATTGAATTACCAATAGCCACATAGCTAGATTCACACTAAAAATGGAGGGGAAGATTAGGGAGGAAAATCCAAGAAAGAAACACATTAGCATACTCAGTAAGGGGATTAAATAAGGTATCCCAAGGTATCAACTAGAGGGCATGGGGGCCCCAAAACCATGAATGATCATCATTTAAACAACCTCCTAATCCTCAAAATAATAAAAAATAATAGCAAAGAAACCCTTGGCACAAGGGTAAATTTATTTTTTCCTTCTATAATAGGTTGCCATTGCTCTAAAATCCAACAATTAAGATCAATGATACAAGGCCGCAATCAATTAAATATACAAATAGACCCTTTTGAGAGAAACATTTCTAATGTTCCAAACTCCCCCCCCCACAAAAAAAAAAAACACAATGTGGGGAGACAAAACACAATGAATCATAGACCTCCTCGACAAAGGGAGAGCAGAGGAAACACCAACAAGATATTTTATGGGTAGGAACCAACAAAAGGGGGCTAACCTCTATCACAAATAGTTGCATATATGTACTCTTAAAAAATTATATTGGAGAGGTGCCACAAGGAGAAGCAACAATAACATGCACCCAAGAAATAACAGGGATTGCACCAATAGCAAGTGATAGCCCATAACCTAACAGTGAACATGTAGTAGAGGAGATAACCATGGTAAAAGAAATAGTGCAAATGACTCACCTACAATAGTGGAATGAATAGTAAACAACATGTTAAAATCAGACAAAATGGCCATGGATGGTGCACCCACAACAGACGAAACAACTACTATAGTAGGAGCCCCAACACTAGAAGAAAAATACTATTGTTATATCCAATTGGACATAAGATAAATCAAAAGATTAAGTTGTTGTATTTTAAGTAGGATGGTTTTTAAAGTGTGTGAGTATATATATACTATAAAATTTTGGAGACAAGCCATGTTGCTTGGATTGGAAATGAAATATGAAGATAGATTGTAGAAAATACCTTGGAGGTCTCCACACCCATATTCAAAGAAGGGTAATCACCACTAATCCAAAGGACTTATATGAGGTAAATATACCATGCTAGACACATTACAACCAAAATTGCTCACAACAAAGATAATCAAATACCTAAGACTCACATTTCCACCCAAACCTCAAGAGCACATACTTAAAACCATTTCCTAATCTCCACCATGAATTGATAGATAAGTTCCTCATAGTATCCATAAACACTTACTCTTTACTTGACAACCTAAACAATCATGCAAGTATGGATAATTCAACAGTATTGATGAACTAAAGTTTAATTCAAGTAATTTATCCTTATGGGAACCTATAAAATCATCTCTCATATTGATATATTACATAATTCAGCATCTCCTTGAAATGACTAGTCCACCACTCCCTATAGTAGTCCAAAGTCTCATTACCCAATATCCACGATGTAGAGGAAAATATTGCCTAACTCTATATAAACTAACATAAAATATAACTCCAACCTTGCCATAACTTTACAACTAATGACATTTTCCCTAATGAGATCTAATATTCAAAGATGAGGAGTTTCATATTCATAAGCACATGTGTATTGATTAACACAAAGTTAGGAAAACACTTGTCATTGAAGGGGCTAATATTTAGCCTCAATAGATTTCATTAAAAAAATTGCATACACTCATAGTGATCTTAACTTCTCTTGTACTAATACTTATAGAATTTGTGATATGCCAAAAGACTACATATGATTACTAATATACTCTAGTCTCAAAGCTATCTAACTAAAGGTTATGGCCTCTATTCCCTACAATATAATATTCTTTTAGAGGTACTATGGATATACTAAATGAAGACATTAGATTAAAAAAAGAAAAAAGAAAAAGAAAGAAAACAAGATATTGCATATAATAAAAAAACATAAATCATTTATCAGATATAAACACACATCACAACAGCTAAAAAATCGCACCACCCACCTCTCCCCCTCTCCTCAAATTATAACCACACAAACAAATATTAAAAACTCATCCAAAACTCATTGGTACCCTTCCGCCATTTGAAATTGACTCGTATGACTATGAACTGAATTTCCACTGGCATTAAAGATAACTCTACTTGCTTTCTAACCCCACTCATATCTAACACACAAAATGTATGAAAAACAGTAAAAACAACCATCTTATCCCAATTAAGTTCGAAACCCTAACCAAAAATGATCGCAAACACCTCAATATTGCTTGGATCAATGATTCATCTTACGATGAAGAACCATATCCATAAAGGACCACTCACTAGTACAAACCATTCGAACCCAACATAGAAAACCTGTATTTAAAGAAATATATTCTCTCTTCATTATCATCTACAAAAATGTGCATGACTAAGGACATCATTAATTTAGCTGAGAACAATATAATGGAGAAAAAAGGCAGCAATGAGTTGGGCCTTGAAATTCACATTATAGAATGCACTTACAACGTAGAGTCTGGTATAGAAACCAATGCAACTTATGAGCACACATTTCGTCTCATGAAGTCCCACAACGAAGATATCATTCATCACAAAACATAAAAAAATTACAACAGATTAGAAATGGTCATAGTTAGAACATCCCCAACAAACATTAGAAAAGAAGCATACACAGCTCAAGTCACACAACAATCAAATCTGACGCATTCGAATATGATAGGCAAACATCACAAAATTGATTGTTGAAAAATAATTACATTTCCCAGGAAATGATCATAGCAGATCCTTTCAGAAACACAATAATTTTAGAAAGAGATATCATACCAGTGCAACAACTCATAGGTATGGAAAAAAAATCCCAAACAGCCGATTCAACGATCACAATAAAAGCAATCACACAAAATCACACAAACAAAAGCACAGAAAGAAAAAATAACAGAAAATAAGATGCAGAACAGTTATAAAATTCCAAAAGTGCAGTTGAATTTGTTTGCATAAGATTGATCGTATCCAAATAAATATTGCGACAAAATTTACACAATCAAATCCAAAAACTTCAAACTATCTATATCTTCCCACCCACTTCAGGGAGGCTAAGGTTCTCCCACCCATCTGAAATGAGTACAAATCCAAAAACTCCGAACTAATATTATAAATTACAAAAAAATTACGTCGCTGAAAAATCTGTACACTATAATCATATCCAAAAACATCTCTCCATTAACACAACTAAGCTTTACACTTCCAACAGTGATCAAATGCAAGCTGTATATACTTAGACACAACTTTGAGCCTCCATACAATTCTTGTTTTGTTTTGTAGTTAAGGATACATCCAACACTTATTTCAATGGCATGCACATCCATATTTCCTATCCTAGGGAGCATCAGCACACAGGTGAGTCAATCTAGGCATTCACTTTTCATTCTAGCACTTTACTTATTCCACATATCATTCTCATTAACTGAATCTCTTCTGTGTGTCATTTTCTATTCTCTGTCACTGAGCATGACAGCACATGAAAGTGGTTGGTGGTGATCAGATCTAAGATCTCTTAGATTATTACCTTCACAATTCTTTCTTTGTCACTTACCATGACAACACATGAAAGTGGTTGATAGTGATTAGAGATCTAAGATCACTGTTACTATCTCCACAATTCTTTTTCTTCATACATGCCATTTGATGTCTCTTAGCATGTATCACTTACTTTCTCTGACCTAAGGCTGAGAAGTTTAATCATGATTGAACTCATCTTGTATGACAGGTTTAACCACACCCAACTTTGTTTGTATTAGGCTAAGGAATGGTATAAATGGGAAACAGTTTTGACCATTCCAAGTCAAGAATTTTTAACTATTGTTCTTCAATTTTTCTTTGTTTCGCTTTTTTATTCTCCTCTATGAGTATGTTTGTGGTTCCAATCCTTTTTCCCTTAGGGAAATTCTTTGTATATTTAAATTCATAATTAGTCTTATGTCTTTAAGCAATTCTTTGGGATACTATTTAACCTATCAATCTGGGTGACACATTGAGTAAATAGTTTTATTTCATTGTATAGGTTATCAAACAATATAAATATAAAGATTTTTTTTTAAGGTACAATAAATAAAAATTAACTATGATTTTTTTACACTTTAGTTATATAGATTTATATTTGATGGTTCATATGTGTAGTAATATAAAGTTGCACATAAAGATCTTTAAAGATTAAAGGATAGGTCCATTTGTAATGTATACAAAGTCTTAAGAGTTCTTTGTGGTCTATTAAGGTTTATTCTATACAAATCAACTTCACCTACAACCATTTCCCTGCAATTGTTTGATCCATAGTGTTGGGTTGCATACAAGTTGAGCTTGAGTATCTTTGAACCCTACCTCTTTTATTTGTATACCTATCTAATTCTCTTTGTATGCTTTTTAATTTAATATTGAATGCTACTTAACCCATGGTTAGGAATCATTTTCCTTATTACCTTTCATTTGTCCTTGGCCTAATCATCCTTTTGTTGTTCTTTAAACTTGTTTTCCAATACATTGTTTTTTTTTAACTGCGGGAATTGGGTAGCCCCCCTATAAAATACAGTGTGTCTGGTAAAAAAATTTCATGTGATCGGTGACGTTGGCAGGACATGCCCTTCGGTACAATGGGGATGGGGGAGACTGGACCTCGTGACTTCTTTCCTACAACGAGACGCTTTAGCCAATCGAGCTAGAGCCCCTACCCCTTCTCCAATACATTGTTCATCATAATATAAAATATAGATTTTTGTTGTTATTTTTTATTAGATAAGTGGGAAACAAGGGTCCTGACCCTTTTATAAAGCTACCAAAAAATAACTACACAATAGGTCATAACAAGATCTAGTAGGATGAACCCCATTAACTTGAGCATGGGATAAAGAAACATGCTTCAGAATACCTTTCTTCCTTCTTTGAACCATTGTCCATGATCATCATCCAAAACTAAAAAATAGGAGAGGGGGGTAGGGAAACCCTCTATAAGTTACAACCTTGGAGAAATGTGCAAGGAGGGGAACTTTCAAACAAAAAGACAGAATGGTGAAAATATCAACATGAGTAGGAGAAGGCCCAAAAATGCCACATTCCAAAATAGAGGAAGATGTGAAAATAGGAACTTCAAGCAACACATGTGGAGGAGGAGGGGCCACCTCCCCAACAAAAATAAGAGGCTCAAGAGTCTATAAATTTGAATAATTTCTATCAACTATAAGATGTTCATGAAGAGGATTCTTCCACCAAGAGGAAGATCTAGAGAGCTTAATGCATGAGAAGTTAGAAGTCTAATGACCCATGGCAAAGCATCACTTGCAACAAAAGAGAATTCCTTTATAATTCAAAGGTTGGCTCCAAGTATGATCTAAAACCTACAAAACAACGTCCACTAGGAGAGGCTTAGATAGATCCAATTCAACCAAAATATGGGCAAAGGTGGTGTGTCTGAATTTTGTGGTAGTATTGTCTACCTTGATGAAGTGGATCATTGAATTACCAATAGCCACATAGCTAGATTCACACTAAAAATGGAGGGGGAGATTAGGGATGCGAATACAAGAAAAAAACACATTAAAATATTTAGTAAGGGGATTAAATAAGGGATCCCTCGAGGTTTCAACAAGAGGGCATGGGGCCCCCAAAACCATGAATGATCATCAAAGACAACCTCCTAATCCTCAACATAATTAAAACAATAACAAAGAAACCCTTGGCACAAGGGTAAATTTAAATTTAAATTTTGTGATAGGTTGTCATTGCTCTAAAATCCAACAATTAAGATCAATGAGACAAGGCCACAATTGATTAAATATAAAAATTACACCCTTTTGAGAGACATATTTATCATGTTCCAACCCCCCCAAACCACAATGGGGGGAGAAAAAACACAATGAATCATAGACCTCATTAGAAAAGGGAGAGTAGAGAAAACACCAACAAGATATTTTGTGGGGAAGAACCAACAAAAGGGAGCTAACCTCTATCACAAATATTTGCATATGTACTCTTAACAAATTACATAGGAGAGGTTCTACAAGAAGAAGCAACAACAACATGCACCCAAGCAATAGCAAGGACTACACCAATAGAAAGTGATAGCCCATAACCTAGCAATGAACATGCAGTAGAGGAGATAATAATAGTAAAAGGAATAGTACAAATGACTCACCTAAAGAGTGGAATGAATAGTAGATAACATGTTAAAATCAGGCAAAATGGCCATGGACGGTGCACCCACGACAAACAAAACTATTGGAAAAATGTGTCTCAACCTTGCAATTACATAAGGTATTGTTGATAACCAACAGGGGATTGGGGGCAGCGCCCTTGAAATCCAAATTTTGTGTATATATTTTATTATTGTAAATCTAGATTGTTCATCATTAGGTCTCAGATCTGACGATTGATATTTTGTTGGCTTGACTTGCCCTAGAAGGAAACCCTATAATATGAGGGTGTTGTATTACGACTGTGTATTGTGATGTATTCTAAGATTATAATAGCGGACGTGTTGCCTCTAGATCTCTAGTTGATGATACTCTTGTGAGAAGCTTGCTTTGCAAGTATATTGTAATCTTCATGATTTCTGAATAATATATTGGGTGGCTTTTGGAGTGTGGGGTTTTTCTCTTGAAATGGTTTTCCCCACATAAATCACTATGTTGTGGTATGCATGATATTTATGTTTATGTTTATGTAACTATTGAAAAGATTTGTAAAGTTTTGTATTATCCTCCTCTCAAGATTAATGTAGGAATTTGTCTTGCTACCTTAGCTTCCTTATAGAAACAACTACTATATAGTAGGAGCCCCAGTACTAGAAGAAATAGGGATCCCAACAATAGGTAGGAAAATAGTAGATGGCACGCCAAAGACAAAAGAAACAACCACAAACGACACACCTTCAATAAAAGAACTAGCTATCATACTAGGAGCTCCAACACTAGAAGAATATTGGATCCCTACATTAAACAACACACGAGTGAGAAGAGGAGTGAGAGACATTTTCAAAATCATCCATTAAGAGGGGAATTTTATATTTTCCCTATTAAAGGAAGTGATATTATGAAAGACCTTTACCTGAGGGTATTATATATTTTCCCTAGGTAAAGGTTGATATATGATACTTGAGCTATTTTTATGGTTGATGTTGCTAGCTAAAATTGAAGTATTAAAATATTTAATCGAATGAATTATCTTATCTCCTTCAAATATTTATGATATTCATTTTAATATTATTTGTAGATATTTTATAAAAACCATAATATATTTCCTTGGAATTCCTTGTGTGATTTTGTAGTGCCTACCTATTCCTAGCATGTGATGTTAGTGGGAACATTGTATTGCATATATGTTGAGATGTTAGATGATCAAATTTTGGTACTATTGCTCTATGTTCTAAATTGTTGTTTTCTCTATGGTTGTTTTATAGATTTCGATTTAAATGTCACTGAAGTGTGTGTGTGTGTGTTATTTTGCTAAGTCCCTTAAAAGGGGATGGATATATTTCATTTTGGAGGTGATCTTATGATGTATGCATGATGTGGGATTTCTCGAGTGATTATTATTATATTTTGGTTTGTCAACATATGCATTAATATTTAAGTTATAATTAATTTATATCATGAATTGTATCAATTAAATGTAATGTATTTATGGATATGATGAGCAGGTCATTGGGTATTTATGTGATGATTTGGCTATTTATATATATGGAGCAGGTATGCTTGATGTGTTTGTGAGTGGTTACATGTACTAAGTATTTCTTGACTTGGCTCCACAGGTCTAAGTATACCCTGATGGTGGTTATAAGGGATGACACATTAGTCATTTTTTTTCCCTTACCTATCGTACTTTTTTTATTTTATAGAAAGGGGTAAAAACTTTATTGAACTTCATAAAAGAGAATTACATTAAAGAAAAGGGCTTAAGCCCAAAGAAACCCAAAATAATAAGCCAAACAGAGCAAGAGACAAAATCAACCAGCACTAGCACCGACTCCGTTCTCAACAAGAACCCTCTCCAAGTCCAGAAAGAGCTTATGGGGGATTTGCTCCCACTCTTCAATCTTCCAGCAATCTAAGTGCTCGGAAGCCCATTTGGCTAGGCAATCAGCTGTCCTATTTCGCTTCCTTGGAATATGAACAAAAGACACCATCTCCATCAAGGAACCAATCTACAAAATTTGTTGCACCGTCATTGCCAACTGCCAACTAACATCGAATACCTTTTGTTCATTAAGCAAGTTGATCAAAACCTGAAAATATAATTCACAAATAACCCTACACCACCCCAAAGCATAGGCCTTTTCTAAAGCGTAGAGGATTGCCAAACCTTCCATAAGGTTGATAGTCTACAAAACTTTATGGACAAAAAAGAGGAAAACCATTGAACCAAAAGAGTCCCTGCCAACCCCACCAACTCCAGTAGGCCCCAAATTACCTCTGGAAGAACCATCAGTATTAGCCTTCAACATACCAATTGGAGAGGGATGTCAGTTCCCCATTCTCTAAACTCGTTGCCTCACTTGGCTTCCTCGCTTGCAACAAGCAAAGGTAGAGGATAACCCATCCTATCCACCATCTCTACATCCCTTCTCTTTAGCAGCAACACCACCTCTCCCTTAGCTTCAATCATCTCATGGATCATACCTAAAATTTTGTGCCACACCTAATAGACCTGCAGGTTTTCACCTCTGAAAATCCTCCTATTCCTTTCCAGCCAAACCTGCCGCAATATGAAAATAGGCCCAACATACCATACATCCTGCGAAAAGGAAGCCAACGAGGGTGGTCTTCCCAAGCTAGTCCAAAAATCCACCAAGGAGGAGGCATGAACACAGGGGCTGTTCTAGACTCCCCACCAAAAATGTCAGAGCTGCAAAGTAAAGGGACACCGAAAAAACAAATGAGAGGAATCCTCCTCACCACATCCACAAAGAACACACATAGAGGGGCCCTGAAAACCCCGCTTTTGAATATTATCCCATGTCAGACACCTATTCCAAGTAAAGGGACACCGAAAAAACAAATGAGAGGAATCCTCCTCACCACATCCACAAAGAACACACATAGAGGGGCCCTGAAAACCCCGCTTTTGAATATTATCCCATGTCAGACACCTATTCCAAGCCAAAGTCCAAATAAAGCAGTTGCACTTCGGCCAAGAAAACTTATTCCACACCTTCTTCCACCAAGGAAATTCCACCCCCTCGATCCTCTGAGAAAGCAACATCTGGTATCCAAAAGCAACAGTGTAAGTACCCTTCAAGTTAGGAGACCAAGAAAGAACATCCTTATCCATGAGGGAACTACATCATCTACCAAAAAGAATATTATGAAGCACTGCACATTCCTCCTCCATACCCACCATTGGCCACTCATCGGGATTCTTCCACCTTGCTCTTACCAGATGCCCTTGGAAAGAAAGCAACTTAAAGTCACTCACCCTCGACCAGCCAGCATCACAAAATCTTCGACACAAGTTCAAAAAATTAGGAAACTAGGAAACAATGGGAGGGTAGCCATCCCAAGAATCATACCAAAATTGAACCTTCATCCAACATTTGTATATCCAAAATAAGCCATCCTTGACAAGCGCAACTCCTTTTTTGAGTGTATTCCAAATTGTCGAGCCCTTTTCCACCAGAGGGTAGCGAGGGATATCTTTTCGAGGGATACCTTGGAAGTACTTATGGGATATAATCCTAGCCCAGATCCGATCCTGCTCAACACACCACCACCAATAAAGTTTAGTTGCCAAAGCCATACCAACCAACGATGACTACCTTAACAACAAACCACCATACTACTTTGGGCAGCACACAATATCCCATTTAACAAGGCTCCATTTAGAATACAACAAGTTGCCATCCCATAAGAACTATCTTGCTAAGGATTCCACCTCCCTAACAAAACCCATCAGAGCCACCTGAATCATACATCGATAGATAGGGAGAGCCTGAACCACAAATTTAAGCAATTGAACACAACCTGCAAAGGACAATCGACGATTGGTCCAATGAGTAACTTTTGCATGAAATTTATCTAGAATAGGTTGCCATGAATCCCTTGGTAACCTACCCACTGAGATTGGAATCCCAAGGCAACACAAAGGAAGAGCCCCAATTTGAAACCGAAGAATATGAGCAATTCTCCTTTGAATGGAATCCAAAGTGTTGAAGAAAAAGATGGAAGACTTTTTTTCATTGATTAATTTTCCTGAAGCCACAAGATATATATCCAGAACCTTATGCAAATTCACAACTTGTTGAATAGTGGCCATACCCATCAAAGTTGTGTCATCCACAAACTGCAAATGGGACTGCGAAGGTAAATCACCTCCCCAGTGCCACCCCTAAATGAGGCCCAACTCCACATGTCCTCTCAATAAGCATCCCAAACCTTCAACAAGCAAAATAAACAAGTGAGGAGAGAGAGGGTCACCTTGCCTCAATCCACGAGAAGTATCGAAAAGCTCAGAGTGCTCCCCATTAATTGAAACAGAGAAAGAGATCGACGTAACGCAACTCATGACCCATTGAATCCACTCTTCTTCAAAACCAAAAGCCACCAGAACCTTCTGGAGGAAGGACCATCATACTCTATCGTACGCCTTAGCCATATCAAGCTTGATAAACATAGACTTTTCTTTGGAGTTGGCCATAGAGTGAATGGTCTCTGCTCCAATAACAACTCCGTCCAAAATATGCCTACCCTCCACAAAACCACTCTACTCCTTAGAAATGAGCACCTTAAGCCACTTTTTCAGCCTATCAGCCATTAGATTGGATATGATCTTATAAACAACATTGCAAAGAGGTATGGGATGAAAGCAGCTTAACCTATCTACCCCCTCACATTTGGGAATGAGAGCAAGGAAAATGGAATTTAGAGCCTTTAACATTTTCTTATTCCTCTGTGATTCTTGGACCACCATCAATAAGTCCAACTTGATAATCTCCCAAAACTCTTGAAAGAACTCAATTGGGAAACCATCGGGGCCTGGGGATTTTCCCTTCTTCATCTGAAACACAGTCCCCTCTAGCTCCTCCAGAGAAATGTCTCCCATAAGATGATCCATCATTTCTCGAGAAACCAAGGAAGGGATACAAGAAAGGACCTGAGGTTCCTCCATAGAACTACCCTATGAATCCTCCCTGAATAAGGAGGTAAAATATTGAATAGCTTCATTTGAAATATCATGAAATGAAGAAATATTCTCTCCCCTATCATTGATCAAAACAGGAATAGAGTTACCATGACGCCTACCTTTCATAGAATTGAAGAAGTCAAAAATTTTATCTCCTTCTTGGAGCCACTCAACTCGGGCTTTCTATTTCCAAAAGATTTCCTCCTACAACTCCCACTCCTCCAAATTTTTCAAGGCCCTTGACTCCTCCCACGACAGATTCTCAGTCACCCCATTCTCCTTAATTATCCTCGTAATAGCATCCAACTTAGCTTGTGCAACAAACTTCTCATGGAAAATATTTCCAAAGCATTGTTGGTTCCAATGCTTAAGCTGAAACTTGAAAAGTTGAAGAAGCTTAGCAAAGACATACATTGCAGTACCATAGGAAGGTCTACCATACCTCCACCACTAAGCAACATTGCCATGGAGATCAAGATCTCACAACCACATAAGCTAAAACTTGAAAGAGGGAGTTCGAGTAGAAAGGATAGTAAGCTTAATAGGCCAATGATCCAAACACCTCCAGTCCAAAATCTCAGAGCTACAAGACCACATACCACCAACCCAAAAGGAGACCATGAATCGATCTAGGCGTTATGCAACGCAATTATCACCAACCCTCCAATTGTTCCAAGTAAATTGTATGTTTCTGAGCTTGATATCAACAAGATTCAAGGCTGAGATATTGTCCTAAAGCAACAGTGCAGAGGGTTCCAGCCTCGCAGTACCACCCCACTTTTCAGCAAGCTCAGTAATAGCATTGAAGTCACCCCCAATAATCTAAGGATTGTAAGGAGCCATGCTATGAACCGATCAAATATTGGACCACAAGAGATGCTTTCCCTGCAGCTCCACAGGCACATACATGTTGGAAAAAAGAAAAAATTCCCTCGTCTCAAAATAAGAAGCCACCATGGAGAGAGGACTTAAATGACACCCACCACTGGGGGAAAATCTTTTGAGGGTTCCATAAGCAAGCCACACCCCCCAAAGACCCCTGAGCACCAATGCACTGGCATTCACCATTCCTCCATAGCTTAGGCACTAAGCCCATCATACACTCAATAGAAAGCTTGGTCTCATGCAAAAAAATGACATCAGAAGAATGACATCTAACCAATTCCCGAACAACTTTTTGTCGAGGGCCATTGTTCAACCCCTAACATTCCATGACAGAACAATCATTTCAAAGGGCTTGAGAAATGAGAATCGAAAGTCTTGACTGTTGGAATGCTAGATACAGGTTGCCTTGATGAAGTTGCAGACTTCAATGGAGGACCTTTGCCAAGAAGAAATATTCACCCACACAGTAAAGTATGATAATGACATTCAAAATAGAGATTCTATTATGATGATCTGGATTCTTAATTACAAAGAGTACATATGCCTGATTATATAGGCAAGTGCTAAACCTAAAAGATAAGATGTTGCCAAGTGTACAAACCACACTACATGTGACAACATGAAACCCTAACCTAGGGAATGATAACAAGATGGAGATAACTTCTAGAAAACAAACTCATCTTAGAAGGGAATCTTATCTCAACATCTTTATTAAATGATTAAAAGTAACCTAGACTAATATGATTAATTAACCCTGTTAACTATGCTAGTGTAATAATTAATTAATTAATTACACTAACATTGATGAACCCTAACTCCACCAAAGTCTCCCTTGTCATTTTGATCTTCTCCAAATCTTTCTTCCTGTCAAGCTTAGAAACTTTCTTCGCCCCCCTTCTTAAGATATTTTTACATAAGACCCAATTGGGGAGACGACTTACTGTTCTTACCCTCATCTGTGCCTGCTCTTCGCGAGGGATGAGACAAATTCTCACCACCCTTGAAAACTACAACAGCAAGACCCAATTCCTCTTGAGCTACCATCTACAGATCTGAGTCCAAATTCAAGGTCCCATCATCCTGTGAAGCAAGAGGGACCCCAAAACTGAGCCCCTCCTACGTTAAACCTCCCACATCTTGCTTTAAGCATGATAAGTCATGATTCACCTCCTTCTGGTAAACCTACATAGCCTCCATAGGAGGCACAAGTTTTCCAATACCTAAAGTCCCCTGATCCAAATTTAACAATTCTGGATTGACTTCATGTTGGCTAAGATCATCCAACACCTCAAATTTGTTAAAAGTGTCATCATCCTGCCTTTCCTTTAGAGTCTTTTCCTATCCCTTATTTTTGTTTCAAGTTCTAACAAGAACAAAACCATCATCATCGGCACCAGCACCTAGAATAGGATCCTTGCCCTTATTAACCCTAGGCGAAGTACAAGGAGGTTGAGAAGAGTGAGTCTTTGAAGGCTTGGACCTTGGACATCTATGCTATAAGTGGCCATATTCATGGTAAAGACGACATTAAAAAGGTAAGGTCTCATATTCTAGTTGTTGCACCCATGAATAAGATCCTACACACACTTCTATAGAATCTGGCAATGGTTTGCTTAAGTCAATTTCCACACAAAACTAGACATATGTCTACTTTTTTGAACTGTGTCTGTTGCAAAGAACCAACAAGTCTACCAAGAATCAAGGCCAGTAAATACAAAACATCATCATGCCAACATTCAATTGTGAACCTCGAAAGTTGAACCCAAACTAGAACCCGACTCGGAAGCTCCTCAACCGGATTGAAGCTTGCATGCCACGGTTTAATAAACAAGCCCACCTGGTTGTAAAAGTAAGGCCCTCCTTCAAACACCTTAATCCTATCATCCATGTAATCAAATGTAACCATAAAATAGTTATTTGTCAGGAGCCCAATCTCCATCTCCCCCATTGGCATCCATGTCCTCTAAGCCCAAGATTCCAAAAATTGCAATGAGATTTTCAATCCCAAAAACTTGTAGTAAAAAAAATGTTATGAGTAGTAATCAATATCCTCCGCTAACATCTCCATTGGAATCACCAAATTTGGCCTCTCCTTGCACCTTTCCAGGCACCCACTAATCTTTGAAATCTTTGACCCCTGACGAACGCATCTCTATCTTCTCCAAATCCGATGAAAAAAGGTTGTTATCGTATATTTTCTCTGCCTGTGATCCAGGTTTCGAGGCAAACACAGCTGAAAAATCCATCTTGGGGCTCACCCCAGATGACTCCCCTTCCGACATTATTACAAATGACGACCCTAAACGGGCATGCAAGCCCTCAGGCCCCTTGAATAAAGGAGGTTTCAGCACAACGATACCAATAAGACTTGCAATACAGGAAACAAAACTAACCCTTATGGATAAGCCTACACCACACAACCACAGGCAATAGAAAAGAGCCAAGGCTAAAACAAACACCTATCACTTCCAATAGTCCTCAACATGGCTCTTTTTACAACCAAAAAGATCCCAAGTGGACCAAACACAGCATCCCTACGTCCCAAGCAGCAGCTCGAGCCCAGGGAAAAGCTCACGCACCCAATGTAGGCCAAGCCAACCCCTCAATGCCTTCCACGAAACAACAAAAGGGAGGAATGCAACGTTGAAGGCCTGCAAAAACAAGGAAAAAGAGCACATGAAAGTAAGAAACCCAGCCCCATACGCACAAATAAACTCCCCCACCCCCCGCAGCAGATAACCTCTCAACGAAAATGATCTCACCAAATTATTGAACATGCAAGCACCAGGCGCAGCATGCAGCTCAAGCCGAGAGGGCCGCGATCGCTCGCACAGAGGCCTCCAATTTCTCAATCAAATTCATAGTTCCATTATCGTTTGAATCCCTTACCTGTCGTACTTGACATGAGTGTGAGTCGCTCGTTACTTTACCCGTGTTGACTCAGATACCATATCCTTTTGTGGACGTTCAATGAATGTGTGGTTGATGTCTTTTTAAATTTTCTATATTCGCAAATTTAATTCAGTTATATGCTTATATGGATTTAATAGTTAAATTATATGTTGAAAGATGATTAGGAAATGAATTTAATTGATTATTGAGGTTTGGGGATATTGAGGGAGTTTCAAAATGAAGGAAATGGAATTATAATTTATATTAATTTTTAAATGAGTTTTGAAGAGGGTTATATGGGAAAAGGTATTCATTTTTATTTTTTGCGTTTTATCTTTGTGAGGAATTTGGTGAGGAAACGCCCTCTTTTGTAAATTCTTGTTTTTGTGATTGGGAGGGCAATTATGGGTCAAATTGAGTGAGATTAGTTGCATTCATATAGGAATTGGTAGGATAACATGCTTGTGGGTGGATTCATGCATTCCTAGGTGTGTTTGAAGTTCTTCTCATTTCAATTTCTGACTAAAAATGAGATAAGTTTCTAAATCCTCTTCTTTTGATTGTTGGTTTTTAATTTGAAATGTTGTAAATGCATTGGTGGAGTGTTAAAACCTCCCAATGTCTTTTATTTCATAGATTTAGATGGTGCTTTTTTTTTGTGAATTTTTCCAAAATACATTGTTATAATGCCAATTATTTTGGGAAATGTCTAAAATGTGAAATTGATAGTGAAAAATTGCTATTGGAAACTTTTAGAGCAAAAGGGTATCCTTTTTTCAAAATTTAAGAATTTTATTTTTTGGTAAATTTTCAAGCTATTTTAATTGTGATTTGGAAAAATTCTTGGTTTTTGTTTCTTAAAATGTTGAGAAAATTTGAATGTTTTAGGTGAATTATGTTTTAGAATGTTTTGAAAAATGTGTACTTCATGGAATGATAAATCAAGTCCATTAGATTGTTGTTGTAAAATTTTGCTATAAATTGTTATTATGCATTATTTTCTATGCCTTATGAGATTGTGGAAATGCTTGAGTTTGGATTGGTCATTAAGTGGCCTAGTTCTATATGATGATATCCTACCTAGACTTGTATGAGATGTATTGTGGTATTCCATAGGACATATTCTTGAGGTTGTTTCTATGGCTCTTTCTATTTTCTCCTTTGGAGTTCATTGGTGTATGCAATTATCTTACATAGATTTCATGTTGTGGAAGAGATTCCTTATTGCAATCTTGAATTTCATGTAAACATTTTGTCTTGTGTGAGTGTTGGCCAATATCCCAAGTTGTTAGGAATTAATATTTACTTAGGTGAAGATTATTTATTAATTTGTTTTATTTAAATACTTGTAGGAATATTTCAAATAAATCCACGCTACAAGTCTTTTGTCTTATTTGAGTATCCTCACACATATGTGAGGATGACTTATTTTTATAATTCCTTTTTGGAGGAATATTAAAGCTTATATGTAGCCTCATTCTTATGAGGATCTTGACACCTTGCACACACATAGGATGAAAGGTATCATGTATAGACATGGGAGTTACTCATGCAACTCCTTTCTCACCTCTATTTATTTGAGGTGCTTCTCTCCTTCATATGAATTACTCTATGCTTGAACTCTCTCACTCATTTTGTCTATGTAATCTTCTTAGGCTTTATGTCATCTTCATAATATTGGGGGTTTTTTTCTTTGCTTTTCCCCTTACAAATTCTAATGTTTCCTCTTGCATATTTGGTGTGCATGCTCTTGGTTCTCTTGTTTTTCATATTGATGGTAGTTTTCTCTTTCAAACAATTACTTTGGATTAGTACTTTCCATTCATTTAATTTATTTAATTTTATTATTTTCTTTCACAAGTGTATTGTGTGAGTGTGATTGGGCCTTGTGGCATATCCTAGTTGTTGGAATTGATAGTGAACCCCATAGTTCCTAGTAATCACATACAACCAAAATGCCTATCACAAACGAGAGATTAAAGCAATTGATTTTCTATGCAACCTAGAGAGAAAATATTTATCCACACAAACATCTAATATGCTTCCTATATTGAATAATATTGTAAATTACATGGATTAATGATTACAATGAATTATGAGTCCTTATAAAAGAAAAAAAACCTTAGATGAGGATTTGATTAGATTGTGACAAGTGTCTTAATCTCATGCAATGAGACAACTTGACCTATGTTTATCCCAATCTAATAATTAAAAAACATTCTTAAGTTTAGCTAAAGTGAATACAATAATAAGGGACTTAATAATTAACTAATGATTAATTATTTATCAAGTGATGTCCTAATTATTACAACACTCCCCCTTAAGATCAAATTAGGGAGAAGCTACAAAACTCCGATGAAGAACGCAATGATGGATGAATGAATGGAACCTGGTTGCAAGGCATGATGAGGTATCCATGTACAAGCAAATGAATCTCTCATAACCAGAGAAAATATGAAAACTACATGGGAAAAGCTCCTCTCTAAAAGAGAGAAAATAAAATAACTACACTAGTGAAAGAAGGATAGAAGGAGGACTCAATATGACCCCCCAAGGACTGATTTTTTCACTCAAGTACAATAGATTTCCTCCTGATAGGAGAGATTAAATGAGGATGTGAATCCCCCCATAATGAAGTAGCTCATGTACCAATGATAAATGCTTGAAGATAAAATATGATCCATTGCATGTAAACAAAATTTCTCTGTTTAGGAAGAAAAAAATACACTATTGATTGGAGAAGCCAATATAAAAAGATGGAAGAATCAGGAATCCAAATCCAAATGGTGTGTGTCTCTAAAAAATTCTCAAGTGTCCACATGTTAGAAAGAGATGATGTCAATCTAGAAACTAGTGAAAGACTAATGGAGAACAAGTTGCAAAGGTGATGAAGATGGTGGTCCAACAACAATGATGTGGCTTTCAACAAAGAAGAGATGAATTTCCTCAAATTAATCCTCCAAATCTGTAATATGAGACTCTACAAACAAGGATGATATGTCTACAAGATACAAATCCCAAGTAGCTATGTTTAGAAGAAGATAAATTTCCTACTGTACTAAACCAATAGGGGTCAAAGATGTGGTGATTCCAAGTTGATTACGAACAATAGGGTAAGTGCAAAAAGATGGGGGGCTAAAAAGGGGGGCTTAAGTGGCCACTTTTTTTATCAAATTAGGAAATACTAACCTTGGACAAGAAATTGAGGATAGTTACACTCAAAAATTTGAGATGTAACAAAAACAAGGATCATAGTGTTCAAATTTTACTTTCTAAACTACTATTTTTTTTTAAATGGTTGAGATTAAGGGGTTCAAAAGAGGGGACCACAAAATTTGGTGTTAATTTTGTCAAAAAAACATAAAATAGAAACTTTTGTGCCTCCCTCAAACAGTAAATTTTTTTTTAGTATTTTTAAAATTGTTTCAGTGAGAAATTAGCTAACAATATGTAGTTTATGCTCAAATTTTGCTTATAATTTTTTAATGAATATTTGATATTTTACTAATTTTCAAAGTGGACACTTCCTAAAAAAACAAGGTCATGCTACCCTTATAAATTTTTGAAACTAATTGAAAATCGTTTTTTTTTAATATGTGTAGAATGGAGTCTAGTTTCTAAAAATGTAATTTATTTGAAATTTTGATGAACGGATAATTTATAACCAAAAAACACCAAACATTGGTTTTTACCAAAAAACAAACACACAAACAAAAGAAATTATAAATTAAAGTCTTAACATTGTCAAAATGTGAAAAAAATTACCTTGTTAGATATCTAAGAGAGAGCCTAATATTACCTAGGTGTTCGATTTGTTTGACATTGAAACACATGCAAACCTGATGCTTAGCACAAATGTGATTATGTGAAATAATGTAGAATTTGCAAAAAAACATCTTTGGACATTGGGAAGACACTCCAAGCCTTTGGGTTGGTATTCCAAGGAAAACATCAAGCCCAAGACTTGGGGATTCCCAAAGCAAGAAATAACGCGAGCGTGTTATAACGCACTCACGTTATTTCTTAGTTTTGACATGGTTTTTTCATTTGTGTCCAAGACATAATGTGAGTACGTTATAACACGCTCGCATTATAACACACTCACGTTATGTCTTGATTTGTGTTAAATGCTACTCTATTGAATCTATGTATATATATTTTTATGTTTGTATGTATGTATGTGTGTATGGCATGCATGTATGTATGTATGTATGTATGTATGCATGCATGTATGTATGTATGTATGTATGTATGTATGTATGTATGTATGTATGTATGCCTATATGTATGTATGTAAGATTGTATGCACATATGTACATGTATCCTTGTATGTATGTATATTTGTATGTATGTATGTCTTTAGAGGGAGGGGGAATTTTAAGAGAAAGACAGAGAGTTGTATAGGTAGGGTGGGAGGGAGATACCTAAGAGAGAGAGAGAGGTAGAGAGGTAGTGAGAGAGAGACCTTAGAGGGGGAAGAGGGGGTGGAAGGGAGAGACCTAAGAGAGAGGGAGTGGGAGAGAAGGGGTTGGAGTGAGAGGGACTTAGCTAGGTAGGGTGGGAGGGATAGAGAGAGAGAGAGAGAGAGAGAGAGAGAGGGGGGTGGGAGAGAGAGGGAGAGAAAGAGAGAGTTATGTAGGTAGGGTGCTAGAGGGAGAGACTTGAGATTATGAGGGGGCGAGAGGGAGAGACTTGAGAGATTCAATCTTAGCCATTGATTCCTCACCTTCTCAATTAGTCTCAACCCTCCATTAGTCATTCAATCTTAGCCATTGATTCCTCTCACGAAATTTCTATATAATGAGGCCTTGGCTCTCATTTCTCATAAAACACATTTTCCATATCCTTATGCTACCATAATCTCCATCTAATTCATCTTCATCATGCCATCATCATACTAAAATTGTGAGAAATCACATCCCTTCAATCATTGGAGCAAATCTGCAAGATATGGGTGCAATCTTGTGAGCTCAATCCATGAAGAGGAAGGAGTAATGAAGGTATAATCTTGTTTATGTATTTCTTATGCATTTTCATATATTTCTATCATTTACCTTCTTATCCATCTTTCCCATATTCAATCGATTCCCAAAAATCCGAAACAGGATCCGTACAAGGACATATTCACCCTAGGGAAAATGAGTCCTAGCATAGGGATTATAAAAATTTAAATTTGAGTTTGAAATTCAGATCTAGGGTTTCATGTTTTAGGTTATGAATTGTACTTTCAATGATTGATTTTTCCAAAATTTGATGTTTAAATGCAAGTGTTTTGAATGAAAAATGATGAACAATATGACACTTTTTAAAATGCAAATTTGACTCAATTTTTGAATATGAATGATTGGACATATACTAACATGAAATTACTATGTGCAAAATCAATGCAATTTTATTTTTTTTAAATCAAATTTTAAAGAATGCAAAATACACACCTAAAACCTTAAATGAAATGCAAACTAACAACCCTAAGCCTGAAACCTGCATGGAGTTTCGTAAAGACCCTTTGGTATGGCACATATGCGTGGAAGGCGGGCTAGTGCCTTTAATGGAGAATTTGGTGGGTCATGATCCTAAGTTATCTACACAATTTTTGAACTCGTGGAAAGAACGAAGGGTTACCATGGGTGGTATCTCCTTCGAAGTTAATGAGGAGTTGATTTCTCAAGCGACGAGGCTACAATGCACTAGAAAGAAGTACCCAAAACACACTAAGACGCAGGACAACGAAAGCCCGAAGGCTTTCTTTGTTGGTCATGAAGAACTTGCTTGCAACTAGTCAAGATTTGAAAGAGAGGCCCTGCCATGGCCTTGGGGTCAAGTTTTCCTTGCCCTGATGAAGTACGTCACCCTAGAAGGTAGATATAAAACCTACTATTTCTATAATTTTACTCTTTTGAATCACCTCCGCCATAAAATTTTGTTAAGCCTCCCATTTTTCTTGCTTACAGACTTGGAAAACTTTGTTGAGAAATGTATGGAATCTACTGCCCTAAACCCAAAGGATCCTCCCCCTTTGCCACTCCATCAAGGCCTCATTTTGAGGCTCTACCATTTTCATCTCGCTCTCTGCCCACCCAAACCCATCTCCGCCGTCAAAATTGAGGAAATTGAACCCCCTGCACAAACTATTTCCCTAGCCCAATCTAAGGGTCCAAAATGAGAAAACCCTCTGAAAACCCCTAAACCTAAACTGACCCCCAAGAATATTAAGGGAAATTTTGGGATAGCCCAGTCGAGTGTTGCAGTTGGCCTCTATGAATTAAATTTTGGCCCTACCAAGATGGTCGGCAAACCCACCACCAAAAAGAAAGTGAAATTTGAGGGGAAGGGTTTGATGGAGTTGTTGGCCATGGACAACAGAGGCAAGAATGTGGTGGGGAAGGATTCCAAGGGTGAAACTATGGTAGCTACTATGGTGGAGACCGGGGTTAAGATGACCAACATCAAGAGATCGAGCAGATTGGCAAAAAATAATAAGAAAATGCAGATTAATGAGTTGGATTTTGATGAGGAGCGCTCTAACAGCAAAGGTGTTAGAGATGTGAAGGAGTCAAAGGATGTTGAGGAGTATTTTTTTGAAGGGCCTCACACCCTCCCGAATTTCAAAAAGTGTAAAATGAGAACTTGATTTCCTAGTCTTCTAACCCTCTAGATGTGGAGTGCACAAATCTTGTGAATACTATGGATAAAAGAGAGGATCTTTGTATGCTGTAGGAGAGGATGAAGAAGATGGAGAAGAAGCTCAAAGGCTTGACCCAATTCATTTTCAAGTTGGTTCATTGTGTCACCAACACTCTCTCTGTTGTTATGAAGGACGAGTTGGATATGAAGACTGTTAAAGAAGGCCCTGAATGAGTCGGTGATGATGTTATGAACACCTTCTCCCACAATTGGAAGAATGCTTGTTAGTTTTTTGTTTTTGTGTGGTCCTTCTTTTGGATTTTAATCTATTGTGTTTTGTTTTTTGGCTATGTTTTATTAGTTTTATGGACTTTATGTTTTTTTGGCCCTAGTGGCGTGTTGTGTAAAGGGTACAACACCTTGTAAATGCTTTTTTATTGTATCAAAAACAACCCCAAATGAGATGCAAATCAATGCAATGCAATGCAAAGTAATTTAAATCCTAGATCTAGGGTTTGAATGGACTCCAAATTCAGAAATTTTATAGTGCAAGAATGTCAGGTTCACCAAAATGAAATGGTGGGAAAATGTGTGCACTAAAATGGAATGGGGGTTCACCAATTTTACTATAAATAGAAATGGGAAAATGGGGTATAATGCACCTATTTCCCTCTATCTCATTAGGAAAAAAAATCCCTTAAGCCAAGGTTAACTTTCAGCCCTTAGGTGAGTCAACCTTGAAGGAGATCTTGTTGTTTTCCTTATGATCTAGGATAGGGCAAGTCTATTGAAACATCACTTTTGGGAGAAAGATTAAAAGTAGAAAATAAACCCAAAAATGCAAAGTGAAACATGAAATCAAAAGATTAAACCTTAATCTAATGAAACCTATAACTTTTAGATAGATCTGAGAGGATTTAGTATTTTTGCACCTGTCATTAATTTTTTTTGCAGAGTGTCCTCTAGGACTCATTCACCCAAGGGTGAATGGGTCTTTGTAGGGATTTCTGAAATCACTTTCTAGGTCCTCTAGTCCTATGTCCACACTCCCAAATTCTTTAAATTTCATAGTCAAAAGTTTGAAAATAAATCATGTAGGTGAGTCTTTGTGGCTTGATGAAAAATTTGACAAATTTTCCAATTTGGCTCTTCAAGAGATCATCAATCCTTCTTCAACCTAAGATCTGCAAACAACACACAAGAGGGAAAAATTATTTATTTATTGGTTAATGGGGGTTTGCCTTGGTCAAACCCCATTTTGGTAATTAAAACTTGAATTGAAACAATGAAACATGAAAGGAATAATAAATGAACAATTGTTATGTTGCAACTCACCAAACCCTTGATTTGAAACCCTTGAAGGAATGCAACTTAATAGATCTCTCCAGTTTCTAAATCTTGCATGAATGGATTGACTGGATGTTGATCTTGATGCTTGAAATATTACTTGAATGCTTGAAACCTACATCACAATGTTAGCTCCAAAAACATGCATGATGCTTGATAAATTTGACATGATTCTTGAGATCTTGAATGTTGCAAAAAATGCTTGAGAAATCTACTCTTAAACATCTTTGACAATAATCTTAGCTCTTGTGAAATTGGAGTTATTTTGAATTGATAAAAGACCTTGCTTTTATAGACAATTTTCTAATTTCCCAAAAATTAAACATTACAAGCCAACACCTAAATCTTGAATTTAGGACCTTAATATTCCGCCAAAAACATGTTTCCAATTTTAAATTTTGATCTTAAGGGGGACCCATTCGCCCTGACCTAAATAATTAGGACCTATTCATTTCTTGGTGTTAATAATGATAAATGCATTAATTAAATCACAACTATCCTTTCAGAAATTGCAATTAATTAGACTTGCAAATGCAAAATTTAGGCTATTAGAGGCTTACTTAAACTCAATTAATTAAAGGACCCAACATAGTGTGAAAATGTAAAGGAGTACATTTTTTGACACTACACTAAGTAGGTCAACTAAATCTGCCATGATTTTCATGTAGCCAATTAATCCCCCAAGTTTCTCTATAAGAAAAAGGGGGAATTGAAATAACCTACCATCATCACTTGTCCCTCCTGATTATCCAATATTTGAGTAGCCACTTCATCCCAAAGAAATTTTATGTCATTCCTCACATTAGTGGAATAATTATTTATATTAAATTTTAGGATAAAACTATGGAAGTGAATCTAACTCCTAACTATTTTTAGATTTATTGAAGAGTGTGCCAAAAAAATTGTTTAGATTACACATAGTGACAAGACCCCACAAAGTCATAGAAACCTCAAAAATAAAGAATTCAGTAGTGGGCGGCAACAAATATTTAGCACTAGCTTTAAAATTATTCTTAATCATTTTAACTTCTTGAAGTAAAATGGTATCTATCTTATTCTCCATAATGCAATTTTCAAGGAGAATTATTTCTAAGGACTATTAAGTCCTCAGACATTCTAGGATAGAATATTTATTTACAATTATTTTGGAGGATGTCTCCAACATTATTTTCCTACCATTAACAATTTCTTTCACTACTTCTCTATGTCTTGTCTCTCACTAGGAAGGCATGCCAACCTTAGTCTTAGCACCAACATCTGATTTTTTGTTTTTTCCTTTCCTTTTGTGGGTTGATCATCCTTCTTCTTAGAGGAACATTGACTATCACTTGGCTTATTTAAATCTTCTCTCTAAGAGAAGGAAAAGGCTATATTTCATAAGAGTGTTGGTTATATTTTTATTTATTCCTATTACAAACTGCAAGGCTTCACCAGGTTGAGGGGAAACCATCTTTGAGATCTCACAGCTATGGTAATTACTAGTTGTCTCCTCCTCTTATTTTTCTTCCATTATAGGGGTGGGGAGGCCTTAATCATTAAATCATCTGGATGTAAGCCAGTCGATTGTTTGAATCCCATCACAAAGCTTTCCTTCCTAATAGGAGACATATCTTTAAAAGTCTTTTTCTTAGGTAGACCAATCTTAACTCCTTTAGTGCTATCATTTTTCAAAGGGGAGTTGAGGGTATTTAGGATTTCATCTTTGAAAGGATAACCCTCCAACCCATCAAATATTGTATCCAAAGGCTCTTTAAGTTTTTTATTTTTCTTTAAAGGTGTTTTTCATCTAATGACCAAGTGCCCTATTGTTTAGCAATTTTGATAGAAAAATATAGAATTTTTTATATGAAATTGGTTGGTTCCACTTTCAAAACTTAGAATGAAGAATGTTTAAATTTGAAAGTGTCTTATGAATATTGATATTCACAAATAAACGAGTAAAGACTAACCTAGACTTATTTTTTGTGATGTTGTCCACTAAAATAAAGTTTCCAATGGAGTTTCCAATCCATTGAAACACCTCTTCATATTAGAACTTGAGAGGGATCCTAAGAAGCCTAACCCAAACATGGGTTGTTTTATTTAGAATCACAATAAGGTAAAATATTGATTTTCATTTACACATAGATAAATTGTGTGTGTCGTATATCCAAGGTCTTGTGGTGAGGATTGACAAGAGATCATCCTTGAAAGTGAGATTGAAGAGGGAAAACTCACCAACCATAACACTCACTTCCACACTACCTTTCAAACACCATTTAGTGAAATTCCAATGCTGAACCATGTCAACAGTGGGGCAGAAGGAGAAAAAAGTCCCCACTAGGGAATTCTCCACTGAGGACATGATTCTTTCAACCATGGAGTCTATATTTTTTATTTCAATTCCACTTTTAGACTCAAAGAACTCATGTATAGAACTTTCTCGCACATGGTCACCTTAGGTGTCACTCACAAGAACACTAGCAAAGAAAGAAAGGAGAGGGTAGGGGGGTTAGAGGGACCTCCATGACTATCAAAAACCATGCACAAAGTGGGTTCAAATAGGGATAAGTGGGAAATCATATTTTAATTATTTTTATGGTAGTGTTACAATATATTTTTACGTATTCCAAACCTCATTAGTAATAAGAATAAAGTTCTCGAGTTTTATTTCTCATCTATTTCCTTCTTTTGCGTGTTTGGGTAAACCATAATTTTATATAAATTATGAGAAAATATTGATATTTTCAAGATTTGGTCTAATTTGTAAACCCAAATATTATATGGCCAAATAATCCATTGGATTATTAAAAATACATAATGTACAAGAGGAACCTTACTTATATAGGCAAGGTGAAAGATAATACAATACATGATTATAAAAAAGTGTCACAATCATATGACATGAGACAAAAATAAATGACCTAAATGTGTCTTTAGAAAACCTAACCAAATAATTGTGAATAGGACCTAGATAGGAACTAGTCAGGCAATATATATTGTTCATGCCAACATGAGGTGTGCTACAATGAAAGTGGGATCACATACTAGAGTTTTGAGGATATAAATCTTGTGTGTTATATTTATACCCCAACAACTACACCAATATAAGAATGATCAACGGGTTTGTGGTACGTAATATTACCATGCAATACTTTAACAAATTCAATAATACATCATATGGAATTCAAGCATTAATTACAAGTATCATAACCATAAACTTCCTTATATAATTATTATTGTCTATAATATCTTTATGTTCTTCTTATATCTCTTCGTTACTTCTTACATATTACTTCAGCTTTACTTATATCCTACTTTCCTCTACATGTAATTACAATGGGTACATGTTCCTTACAAAAAGATGTCTTTTACTCCTTAATCTAGTTAGTCATAAGCTATGCATTCCTTTTGCAACCAGTGTGTTGGATTCTCAATGATGTTGTGTGTATGCTCCATCCTTTGCCAACAAGGTGGATTGATAGATGATAGGATTCATTATTGTGTCAACTTATGTGAAAAATAAATTAAATTGAGTGTTAATAAAATATATTAATGGAAAGATCAAAATGAGTGTAAAGATAGTACTTAAAAGGACAAGGTATACACTTTTCTCCTCGACAATATATAATATAAAGAAATCTATTTTAGTTGTATTTTAATATAAGTAAATAAAAGGCTACATAATTATATGAAGGAATACATCAAGAACATCACCAAGAGACAAGTCTAAAATAACTTAACAAACTACATTCAAAGTTATTTAAGTAAACTTTAAGTGATGTTTATTTTTCAAAACTTATTATTATTTGTGCTTGATTTTGCAAGAGATGACCTCTTAATTTTGCTTACTCATTGAATGTTATAATTCGCTTTGTTGTGTATGATTTATTTTTAGCTTAACTAATATGAAAAAAATATACATAAAGTAACAACCAACATCATAACCAATTATGTTCATCCAACCATCTTTATATTTATTGGGTAGGAATACACATAAAATAAGAGCTTGAACACCATTAGATTATATATCACTTTCACAAACCATTCTCAACTTATACAGTTTATGAGATGAACAACTAGTAAATGAAAACATCATTTTATCATCATTTTATTGATTACACTAGAAACCTAGTTTTAAATATTATAATATTTTTCATAATTTAATCAAGCGAAAATCAACAAATTAGGTGGTTTTTGAAATACAAATATTTAACAATTGTAATACTTTATAAAAGAACTATAAATATCTTAATTAGTATAAATTCTTCTAAATTTTCCTTAACAAAATCTAAAAAATATTATAAATGTAGCAAGTCTTGTTTAATTTTATTACGTGACTAGCTAGAATACTAATTATTTAATATTTTAAATTTTCACTATTGAAAGAGTTATTGGATAAAAAACGTATAAACCATTTTTATTAAAATTATGCATGCCTTGATAACATAAAAAGTAATAGAAGAATTTGGGGATCTATTGTGCGCCTGGTATGTGCTCCTGCGCCTCCATTGACTGCGCAGACCTTCTCCTTGGTGCCCGCGGCCAGTAATAGGTCGGGGCCTGTGTGTTTCTTTGTTGCAGGCAGGTTTGGTGCAGGTGTGTGGGTTGTTTGGTGCGGTGGGAAGGAGGCTATGCGGTGTGTGAGTGGTGGAAGCGGTGTGGGTTTGGTGGAGCTGGGGTTGGGGCTCGGGGTTGGGGTATGTTTGGGGCTTCTAAAAGTCTGGTGCTTGCTGGGCCAAAGCCATCTCAACCTTTTTTGACTTCCATGCATGCACAAAAAATGGATTCGTCCTTTGTGGGTGAGAGCTCTAAGCTCAAGAAAGTGAACGGGTGCTTGCCGCAGAGCCAAGATCGCCATGTTCTAATTATTTCTCCTGAATTGGTGCAGGAGGACATTGCTTATTGGAGCAAACATGTTTTGATTTGTAAGTTTTTGGGTATTCGCGTCCCTCTTTCGACACTAGAATCTTGGAGACCTAGCAGGTTGAAGGTGATTTCGATCTTTTGGTGGCTGCGAATGGCTATTTCATGGTTGATTTTTCTTGCATCTCGGATCGCAATCGTGTTTTTGAGGGAGGGCCATATTTTTACAACCATGTTGGATTGTTCATTAAGCCCTGGCATGGAGGTTTTCATGCGACTGAGAATATCCCTACACGGGTTCCTGTTTGGTTCTATCTTCCATGGCTTCCGTTGGAGTTTTGGAGGGAAGATATTCTACACCGGATTGCCGCTTTGTTGGGGAAGCCGGCTGCCATTGCTCAGAATACATTGGATAAGAAGGTATTCTCTTATGCTTGCATTTGTGTTGAAATTGATTTAAGTAACTCTTTGCCGGATTCTTTGGAAATTTGTATTGGTTCTGCCTTGTGGATTCAGTTGCTTGATTATGAGTCCCTTCCTTTTCATTGTCGCTTTTGTCACGAGTACGGACACCTTCAGTGCCAGTATCCTCAAGCACCCAAAATGGCAGGGGCTTCTTCTTCTCCTTCTTCTGGGCCTTTGATGGAGAAGGGGGATAAAGGCAAGGCATCTGTGGTCAAGGGTGGGCCTGATAAGGATAGCTTTGTTCCTATTAAGCAGATAAATAAAGGGATGGGTCAGAAGTGGGCCTATAAGGATAGACAGAGTGATCAGGGTTTCAATCAGTTTGAGGTATTGGATAATCAGGCTTTGGAGGAAGGGATCCTTGTTGAAATTTCTTCTGGGGCCACTGGTATGGATGTTGGGGTGGACACGGAGTTGGAACAGGTAATTTCTTGTTCAGAATAGTTCTCCGACATTGGAGCTAGGGATTTTTGAGCCTCCTAGGGCCTCTACAGATGTGCAAGATGATATTGTTTTAACGGACTTAGCTAAGGCAGTGTTTTCTTCAAGTAAAGGTCGAGGATCATCTCTTGCTTTGGGGGTGTTGCAACGCCCTCTCAAGAAGGGGCATTTTGAAGGCTAGTCGTAAGAAGGATGCAAACAAGCTTAAGTCTACAAGGGTTCTATCGGTGGAATCTGGTTTTGTTAAGACCCTGGAGGCCCACTTATCTCAACCTTCCTCATGATTATTCTCTCATGGAATGCAAGGGGGTTGAATAGAACCTCCCGTCAAAAGGCTATTCAAGATTTGATTTTTGTTCAGTCTCTTGATATTTTTTGTGTTCAGGAAACTAAGCTTCAGGTGGATCTTATGCTTCAGCATTCTCCTCGTATTTTGTCTTCTAGCCAGTGTCAATGTATTGGGTCTAGGGGAACCTCTGGGGGTCTGGCTCTTTTCTGGAATCCTCGTAAGGTTGTTCCTCATTGGTGGATTTCAAGCCAGTCTACTATTTCGGTGGTGACTTCAGTTTTGGAATCTGGGGAGACTATTTTGGTTAGTAATGTTTATGCTCTGATTGACATTCGTGGTAAAATCCAACTTTGGGCTCATATCAAGTATGTGAGGTCTTGTGCACCCTTTTTGCCTTGGATCTTAGCTGGTGATTTCAATGTTGTGTTGAGTTTGGAGGAGAAAAGGGGAGGGCTGCCTAGGTTTGGTCCTGCTTCAAATTTGTTTCAGAGTAATGTGGACTCTCTTGCTCTAGTGGATGTTAAACCCTCTAACGGAATATTTACTTGGAATAATAGATGGAGTGGGCCTGAAGCGATTTCCCAGTGGCTTGATCGCTTCCTTGTCTCTTGCTCTTGGGTTAGAGGTAGCTTGGTCATTTGCTCTGAGATTCTTCATTGGTGTGGCTCTGATCATTGGCCAATTAAGCATTCGACCTCAACTTTCCCAAACCCTAAGAATCCTCCTTTCAAATTTCAGCTTATGTGGCTGCATGATCCGTCTTTGGGTGATCTTGTTGCTCAGTGGTGGCGGGATGGTGCTCCTGCGTATGGTACAGCTATGTATTCTCTAGTTAAGAAGCTGCAATATGTCACGTTTCATCTTAAGCGATGGAATAGGTCATGTTTTGGTAATTTTCGGGCAAGGAAAAGAGAAGAATGGGATCACCTTGCTGTTATTACTCGCCAGATTCGTGATTTGGGTTTCTCGGAGGATCTTGGGCGTGCTGAGGCCCAGGCTCTGAAGTTGGTGGAGGAGTGGGAGCTTCGTGAGGATATTTTCTAGAAACAAAAGGCAAGGATTGATTGGCTTCAAGAGGGTGACAGGAATACTGCATTTTTCCATCATTCGGTTCAAGCTCATCGAAATAAGTGTTTTATTTCTTCTCTTGTTAACTCAGAGGGTCTTTCGATCTCTTCACATCAAGCTATGTCTAGAGGGGCTCGTCAATTCTACTTTGATATGTTCACTGAGGATTCTCTTCCTATTGAGGCAGATGAGAATATGGTCCTTGATTGTATTCCCTCCTTAATTTCTAATGAGTTGAATGCTTCTCTTGTTCGCCAGGTGACTTTTTTAGAAGTGGAGGAGGTGGTTTTTGGGATGAATAAGGGGAAAGCTCCTGGCCCTAATGGCTTCCTAGTTGAGTTTTTTTAGGAGTTTTGGGATATTGTGAAGCTGGATTTATTGGAGGTGGTTCGCGAGTCTCTTCATAGTAAGCAGATGCTTCATGCCCTAAATGCTACTTTTTTGGTTCTCATCCCTAAGAAGGAAGGGGCTGACAGACTTGATCTCTTTAGACCTATCGCACTCTATAATGTGGTGTACAAGATTATTACGAAGTTGATTGCTGAGAGGTTGAAATCTTGTTTGCCTGTGATCATTTTTGAGGAGCAAGGTGGCTTTGTGGCTAGTCGTCAAATTTTGGATGGCGTGGTGGTTGTGTCTGAAGTTATTCATTCCATGGCAACCTCTCAGGATAGGTCTATGTTTATCAAGTTGGATATGGCCAAATCTTATGATAGAGTTAAGTGGAGTTTTCTTCAAAAGATTCTATTGGCCTTCGGATTTTCCTCGGATTGGGTGAGTTGGATTTTGAGTTGTGTGACCTCTTCCTCCTTTTCGGTTATTGTGAATGGGGAACCTTCAGAGCTATTTGGAGCTACGGGGGGCCTTTGTCAGGGAGATCTGCTCTCTCCCCATTTGTTTATTATTATGGCGAAGGGGTTGGGTCGGCTTCTTCAGTGTCAGGTTTCTCAGGGGTTGATTCATGGGTGGCAGTGGGTGACAGGCTTGCCCATGCTTTCTTATCTCCAATTTGTGGATGACACCTCTCTTATGGTACTGGCTTGTATTAGGGAGGTTGAATTCTTCAGGGCTGCTTTGGACATCTACCTTGCTGCTTCGGGCCAGAAAATCAATGAGCAGAAGTCCTCTATATTCTTTTTTAATACTCTTCAAGTTATCCAACGGAGGATTGCTGCTATTCTGTGGTTTCAAATTGGGTCTCTTCCCTTTGTCTACTTGGGGATTCCTCTTTCTGTTGGCCATCAGCCCAAATCCTCCTGGCATTTGTTGCTTGATAAGCTTAAGCGGAAGGTTTCTCATTGGACCCATCGTTGGCTGTCTACTGCTACTAGAGTGACTCTTCTTAAGTCTATTATCTAGGCCCTTCCCATCTATAGTTGCTTTGTTCAAGTGGCTCCTATGTATTTCCTTAAGGAATTTGATGCTCTTTCTCATCAATTTCTTTGGAGCGAAAATTTTTTGTCTTCAAAGTGGAACCTTGTTAAGTGGAATTTTGTGTGTAGACCAAAGCAGGAGGGTGGTCTTGGTTTATGCTCTACTATTTTGAACGGGAAAGCTCTTGCTGCCAAGCTTTATTGGCAATGGTGTACCAATCAGCATCAATTATGGGCTCGTATTCTCAACCATAAATATATTCGGGGTGTTGTTTATTTTGAGGTCCCCCGCTATCCTCTGGAAGGGAGTGGTTCTATGATTTGGCATACTTTGAAAGTGGGGGCACAGTTGATTAAGAGTGCACTTTTTTGGATCTGTCATTCGGGGTCACAGGCTCTTTTTTGGTCTAATTCTTGGGATGGTCACCCTCCTATTCTCTCTTCTTTTCCTTACCTCCAACCCCTTTGTGATGTTTTCATGGCAGTTGGTTGGGATACCGTGGAGCATTATAAGGTGGAGCAACGTGATGGTTTGGCTATAATTTTTCGCTGGAAGCATCCTTCTGAGTGGCCACCTAGAGGATCTCAGGGAGATAGGCAAGAGCTTTCCTTTCTTCTGGCTTCCCGTGCTTGTAATTCTCTGAGGGGACCTGATGTCTTGGCTTGGGATAGTTCAGAGTTGTCTGGAAAGTACTATGTGGTGTCTAGTTATAAGCAGTTAAGTAGACAGTTGTTCGGGGACATTGAGGTCCCTTGGTGGAAACAAGTTTGGCACAAGCTGTCATGGCCCAAGTGCAACTTCTTTATGTGGTTAGTGGCTCAAAACCGATGTCTTACTTGGATAACTTATGTAAGCATGGTTTTCATGGCCCCTCTATGTGTGTCTTGTGTCATGGCTGTGAAGAGAGTGTCTCCCATATCTTCTTCCAATGTTCCTATGCTAAAGAGATTTGGCATTTTTGGTGGAGGGTGTGGAATACGGCCTGTTGGCATGCTTCTTCTTTGGTGGAGTTTGGGGAGCAGTGGGGCAGGGCCCCTGTCTCTAGCTCCTTTCTTCAAGTTGCTTGGGCTCTTGGGCCTTCCTTTATTATCTAGAACCTATGGTTGTAAAGGAATAGGCAGATTTTTCAAGATTCATTGTTGATTTCCCCTCACTTGTGGTGGAAAATTCTACACTCTTTAGGGGAAACTATTGCGGCTAAGTATGATATGATAATATTGGTGGATCCTCATGATGTTGGTTGTTGTAATCGTCTACATCTTCCACCTCCGCAACAGAAAATCATGCACAACAGATGTAGACATCCTACCCCAAAGGTGAATAGGGAGAGAAGATGGACCCCTCCTCCTCAATGGAGTCCTAAAAATCAACTCGGATGGCTCTTCTCGTGGAAATCCGGGTCATGTTGGCATTGGGGGTATTGGTCGGGATTGCTTTGGGGATGTTCAGTTTATCTTCTCTATGTATAAGGGTCTTCATACTAATAATCTTATGGAGGCTCATGCCATTTTATTGGTTGTGGAGCAGGGCGTCATTTGGGATGGCGAAGGATCATATGTGAGTCTGACTCCCAGGTTGTGGTGAACTTACTGAAAAGGCAGTATTTAGATGATGTGATTTGGCAACTGGCTTTGATTGTTGAGCAAATTCTCACACTCTGTGCTTCTCTGGACTATATTACTTTTACTCATATTCCTCGAGAATGGAATGGTGTTGCTGATTGCTTGGCTAAATGGGCTTCTGATTATACTCACGGTTGGAATTTGGTGGATCGGGGTCAACTACCCCCAGATTTGTCTCTTGAATTGGATCACTTGGTTGAACTTGATAGGGCCATTTAATGCCCTTGCTTTGTAACATTTTCTTGATTGAATAAAGTTTTTACCCCTCCTTGATGTTAAAACATAAAAAGTAAGCAATTCCAAAAACTTATTATATTTGTCAAAAAAATGTATTTTTATTTAAATAATTTTTCAATTTTTTAATTAAGTAGTCTATGTTTAAGAAAATAAAATAAAATTATTAATATTAATATTATAATAAAACTATAAAGGGAAAAAGATAATATAGTTATTATTATTATTATTTTATATCTATACAAGTTTTTAAAAATATAAGTGAAGTTAAAAAGTGATCATTAAACTAAATTAGAGTGGGATGACATAATAATAAATACATGAAAAATATTTTTTAATTAATTATAAAAAATAAACAATATTATTTTGGTATTATTTTTTGTAACTATAAATGAACAATCAAATAAAAGATTAAATTTATATTTATATGAAATTAGCAACCCAACTTCCTTAATTTCCAAACAAATCATTCATAAAAAGGATAATTTTGGATTAAAATATTTGTAAAAAAGAAACATTCTTATTCTATTATCTTCAACACATGTTTTCAAGAATTGGTTCAAATCTAAGGAATATACACAAAGGATAGGACATAAAATGGAAGGTATTCGAATGTCTTATAGATGAAAAAATTTATACTATTACCTTTGAATAGTAAGTCAAGTGCAACATAAGAAATGTCTAATATTATTGTTCTAAATGCAAAGTGTTCATTCTAATCAATTATAGAGTCTATATAATGGTAATATTTAGATGGAAGAGTTAAATATTAATAACAAGGTTGTGTTGGATCATTCACCTAGTGAGAAGGAATGGTTCAATCAATTTTGATAGCTTTGTAGATGGTGATTGGATAGTTCCTTGTACTTTATGTTTATGTCCATGTTTTTATCTACTTATGTAGGTGCATTAAAATTGTCTTATTTTTTAAAAGGTTTTTTTTTTTTTTTCGGATGTTCAATGGGTGATTGAATAATAATGTAAATTACATGAATTAATGATTACAATGAATTATCATTCCTTATAAAAGGGAAAAAACCTTAGATGGGGATTTGATTAGATTGTGGCAAGTGCCTTAATCTCATGCAATGAGACAACTTGACCCATTTTTAGTTCAATCTAATAATAAAAAATCACTCTTAAGTTTAGCTAAAGTGAATAAGTAATAAGTGACTTAATAATTAATCAATGATTAATTAATTATCAATTGATATCCTAATTACTCCAACACCCCCTTAAGATCAACTTAGGGAGAAGCTACAAAACCCTGATGAAGAATGCAATGATGGATGAATGAATGGGTCCTCGCTACAAGGCCCGATGAAGTACCCATGTACAAACAAATGAATCTCTCATAACCAGAGAAAATGAAAAAACCACATGGGAAAAACTCCTCTCTAAAAGAGAGAAAATAAAATAATTGCACTAGTGAAAGAAGGATAGAAGGATGACTCAATGTGACCCCCAAGGACTGCTTATGTCACCCAATTATAATAGATTTCCCAACGATAGGAGAGAGAAAATGAGGATGTGAATCCCCCATAATGAAGTAGCTCATATGCCAATGATGAATGCCTAAAGACAAAATATTATTCATTAACTGTAAACAACATTTCTCCCTTTAGGAAGAAACAAAACCACTATTGATTGGAGAAGCCAATATAAAAATATGGAAATGATGTGTGTCTCTAAAAAATTATCAAGTTTCCACATGTTGGAAAGAGATGATGCCAATCCAAAAACTGGTGAAAGACTGATGGAGAACAAGCTGCAAAGGCAATGAAGATGGTGGGCCAACAACAATGATGTGGCTTTCAACAAAGGGGAGATGAATTTCCTCAAATTAATCCTTCAGATCTGCAATATGAGACTCTACAAACATGGATGATATGTCTACAAGATACGAATCCCAAGTAGCAATGTATGGAAGAAGATGAATGCCCTATTGTACTAAACCAATAGGGGCTAAAGATGTGGCAATGCCAAGATGATTAGGAACAATAAAAGATGGTGATGTAGTCTCAATCTAAAGAGTGGTAACATGAAGACAAGTCTATGAACCATCAGAACATACAAGACCTATGATATACTCAAGCTCCTCTAAACTATCATCATCAAAGGGCATGAAATATACCTCTGGAAGAGGAATGAGACAATCTACAACAAGATCATTTGGGTGTGGAGATATATGAGGGTATCCATGGATCTCTCAAAGTTGAGTCTAAAGTGTGTGGGGACAATCAATGTCTGATACAACACACGTAAAGTCAAGATCAACACTAGAACATATAACCCCTACAACATGACCAATAATAATGCCCCGTGTTGAATAACTTCCTAGTGTTTCTGGTGTAGGTATGAGTCTTTATAGATAAGGAAAAATATCAAGCCGCCTAATATGTGTTAGGATACCATTTTCCCAAGACTCAAAGTTATCCTTTACCGAGATGACCACAGAAGGATGAACAGAAAAATCCATTCAATACTTCCTCAACTGATAAAATCAGAGACAAATAACCTCAGTACACATAACGTAGATCAAATGAAGTCATCTCATGTAAGCAAATCCTTTCCAAGTGCCAAGACATCCAAGTAATTGATAGAAATGAAAAATCACAAAAAACTGAATAAAATGTACTTGGGGCAAATTTTGGAAAAAGTGCATAAATAGATATGAAGAGATCTAAAATACCTTTCCAATATTGTTGGAATCATGAAAATCAGAGATACATGTGAAAATTTATGAGCTCAAAAATGAAAATGAAGATTTGACTTTGATTGAGAATAAAATAAACTTGCAAGAAAATTGATGATGAGACATATACCAATGGAAAGTTCTCAGAACTGGCTTTCCAATGATCTCTTATTTGCCCGATTTTGACATCGTATGCCCTAATTATGACAAAAAGAAAATAGCTGCTCCTTTGCATGCAAACAAGGGTTTGGAGGGGGCTTAGAGGGTTAGTCGTACAACTGACGTAATATTCTTGAAATATTCCTTAGGCTAGCAAAAAAAGATCCGATGATCGATAAAAAATTATGACCATCTTGAAAAAAAGGTCAGATTCCCTAGAATATCTTGTTTAGGTAGGGAATATTCCCTGATCAGTACGTCGTGTCGGGTTTTGGGAGAGGTGCCAATCTTTGGAGACTCTCAAGAGTCTTTTTAGATGTACGCACCATAATATTTGGAGAGCTAGAATTTTTTTACATGTCAGCCTAAAAAATAGGTTCAACGTTTTGTTTGAAGGTGTCATTGGATATATGCCAGTTGTCGGTCATGATTTGACTGGGCGACAAGAAACCTACCACAAGGTATGATTCATACCCTACGTAGGATTAAAAATTATGCCTCCATTCACCTATGCAAAAATTGATGAGGGCTAGGGATATATAGGCCACATGACCATACAAAATTCCATCCAGAATCTCTGGCCTGTAAAGAAAAAAACAAATTTTCATATTTTGATGAAATGGCAAGAAATCTTAGGGTTTTTGACCATTTTGGATCTAACAGTGATGTATGTTTTGTCTTAGGATGAGCCATTTTTTACCTCAAGGCTAAATCTCTTAAAATTCAAATAAGAATTCACATATCTAGTACTCTAATACCACGTTGGATTTGATAGTGAACCTCATAGTTCTCAGTAATCACCTACAACCAAAATGCTTATCAAAAACGAGATATAAAAGTAACTAGTTTTTTATGCAACCAAGAAAGAAAATATTTATCCACACAAGCATCTGATATTCTTTTTGTATTGAATAATAATGTTAATTATATGGATTAATGATTACAATGAATGACCAATCCTTATAAAAGGAAAAAAGAAAACTCTAGATGAGGATTTTATTAGATTGTGCAAGTGTCTTAATCTTATGCAATGAGATAACTTGACCTATATTTAGCCCAATCTAATAATAAAAGAACACTCCTAAGTTTAGCTTAAGTGAATGAGGTAATAAGGGACTTAATAATTAATTAATGATTAATTATTTATCAAGTGATATCTCAATTACTCCACCATGCTAGCATGGTGGGAGTGGACCATTTGGTTTTACATGCTAGGGTGGCATGGAAACCACTGTACAAAAGGCTATCTCCAAGTATGATCTAAAACCTACAAAACAAGTTCTATTGGGAGAGGCTTAGATAGATCCAATTTGACCAAAATAAATACAAAGGTGGTGTGTGAATTTTTTGGTAGTATTGTCCACTTTGATGAAGTGGCCCACTAAATTACGAGAAGGATTTATGTTTTATTAGGGAGACTATTTTTAGGATTTATAACTATGGTTATGAGAGGGAAGAGGGAAAGGGAAATCTATGGCTATCTATTATGAAGAGGGATATGACAAGAGCATAGATGAGAAGGAAATAAAATCACCAAGAATCCATGGATATGGATGGTTATAGGGGCTTTAAACTTAAACCTTTGATCCTTCTTGCTTGTTGTCCTACCTTATAGTGTTGTCTTTTGTGAATTGTTTTAGATTAATATGATACTATTTTTTTCTAATTGATTCATCACCTAACAAAAGAAAGATAGGACTAGGTTTATTCTAAGTTTTGAGTCAAATAACCATTAAAAATACAATAATAATTTGGGTATTGATCAATTAGGGAAATATTTTTAAAAAATTTACAAGGGCATTAGCACCCACCTCATACAAGTTTTCTTGAGGAATTAGGACATTAAATATTAAATTTTGATAGGTGGGGTGCTCTTTAAGATAAAACTCCATGTATTATCCTTCCGCAGTTAGGGAAAAGGCTAGGAATAGATGAAATGCAACCTGCACAGGTAGCGGAGTTGGCTTGGGCTATGGGTTTGCTCATCATAGGTTTTAGGTTCGACTTTGAGACTCGGGCTTACCCAATGCACGTGGTTTGCGAGTGATTGTGTGCATCCCCAGAGGATTAGTCCCACCTTAGTTCGCCCCTCTCGGACCCCAACTTGGCAAAAAGTAAGACCAAGGCAAGGTTGGTTAGGCCACTAGACGGGGTTGTGGGGATACCTCTAGCGCAACAAAAAAAGAAGAAGAAATGCTCCTAAAACATTTTTAATAGGATGAAAACCAAAATGAGTGAGGAAAAATAAGGTGGATATTTTGAAGTGGGAAATTTGTGACCTTACATTAATTTTCCACTAAAGGGGTTTGCAATTTACTCAATGAAAATTTCAAAACGGAAGCATGCATGCCCCAACATGTCAACTATGTGTCACTTAGAAATAGTAGTGCCTCTTAGACTCAATATTTTAGAAACTAGATTTAAAATGCTACAATTATTGTTCTTAAAGTATATTTGATTTTTAATTGTATGTATCTTGAAACATTTATCAAAGTTCTAGTTTTGTTGTTTTCAAGAAAAATATGGCCATTTAAGACCCCATTTTGGGCTCCATCTCTATAAACTCTAAAATTCACTACATCATTTGTATATCTATAGAAAACAATTATTGATCCTTAACTATGCAACTAAATTCTAAGCTTGGGATTTTAAAGCTCTTATTAATTCACATAATTGGTAATCCTCACTTTTCACTCCCTTATATTTCCAATAGTTGTTCACAAGTGGATGTAAATTATTTTTGGGATAAATAGACCCATCATATATTTAATATAAACTATAATATGTGACTTTGATTTGGAGCACCTTAGCAAATTTGATTCATAATAACTACTTGATTCACATATTTTCTTATGATTGAAAATTCTTATAAAACTTATTTCCCTTTTTTCTTGTTCTCTATAGAGAACTATATTCTCTTAGTTTTAATACAATTTTAAATAACTAATAATTCTCTATATAGTTATTGACAATATCCTCTTCTTGTCCTCATAGAATTCATATTCTTCACACCCTGAATTTTCTTTAATTTCTTTAGTTTTTACCAAATTTGATTTCAATTTTTTTATTTTCTAGACCATCCAACAACATGATCCCTTATATCTTCATTTCCTAGAAATAGTGTAGGTGTCAATTCCTCCCTTCTTGATTCAATGGGATCTTTTTTTTTAGTGTTTACCAAATTTTATTTTCTAGACCATCCAACAACATGATCCCTTATATCTTCACTTCCTATAAATGGTGTAGGTGTCGATTCTCCCCTATTGATTCATTGGGATCTTTTTCTTTAGTGTTTATCAAATTTTATTTTTATTTTTTTATTTTCTAGACCATCCAACAACATGATCACTTTTATCTTCACTTTCTAGAAATATTGTAGGTATCAATTGTTCCCCTATCGATTAATTGGGATCTTCTTTCCTTCTTCCTAATTGATTTTGTACCTCTTAGATGCATCTTAAGTAAGAACTATCATCTAACTTTACAATAACTATCCAACAAACATTATTTTCATTTCATAAATAAATCACAATACTTTTTTCTATGTTTTTTCTTATCACATATTATTTTATGAAACTTCATGTGACTACTTATGAGTTGCAACCTTTGTCTCCTATTCCACTACACTTCATCTTTCACATGGCACTATCTTCACCTATTTTCTTTCTTATTTCCATTCTTCACTAATTATCTCTTTTCTTTCTTATTTCCATTTTCTACTCCATCTTTCTTTCTTTCTTTTTGATGGGGGACGGGGGGATGGGTACCTTCCTATATTTTCAAAGTACTTTATAGTCATTTTATAGCTTATATATCTAGGGCTTATTTAAAAATAAATTATTAAATATTTATTATTATTATTTTTTAATGATAGTAGTTGTAATTTAGACATTATTTTTCATGTGTTACTATTTTTATATAGCTAAAAAAATTAATTGAAATGAGGATATTGACAAAGAGTCATGTATTTATTTATTTTATCATCATTTGCTATTTTTTGTGGTGTATCAAATATCAATCATTATTTTTTTTTTTAAGAATCTATGAACTACTTAGAAAATAATAATAAAATATTAATATAATAAATTTATAGTTTTTAAATTTCTAAAATAAGGAGTATTTACCTATCTAATTATTAATTATGAATTTGTTTGAATATGTGATGTGCAACTTCAAGTGGCAAATTTAGACAACTAAAATTGATTCATGTTGCTTGGAGGGAAAATAGTACCGTGTAGGTATTGAATCAAAGGGTTTTTCTAAACCCTTCTATGATGTCAATCAATAAATAACATCTAACTAATTGAATATGCCTTAAAATGTAAAAGGGGGTTCAATTGAAAAGGATTTGAGCATTGAATTTAAATGTACTTTTACTTATGAAGCAAAAGTGGAACACACTATTATGCTTTGATCCCCCTCAAATTGATTAACTAACTACTCTATGGTTCCTAAAAAAGGTGAAACATCCTTCTCCACAATAAGAATTTTAACAGGAAATATTTTTTTTCATATAATTCTTTTGTAAAAGAATTAATAAAATATTTGTATCAATAGAATTAAAATCTTCCACTATAAAGTCAATTAAATTATTATTTAATGTGGTTCTTACTAATTAATCTTTTGTGTTTCAAAATGCATAGCATCCTCACTCTTTCCTTCATCCATAAGAACTTCTTTGTAGTTACAAAAAAATAAAATTCTTCAAATCATGGCAATCACTTAGTTAAATTTCTAGGGAATTCATACCAAAACATTTCATATATTTCTCTATGAAAAAATGAATTTAATAAGTCTTGACATCTTTCTTGGTCTTTCTAGCTTCCTAGGATTTGAATTTTTAACACTCTCACCAATTTATGCTTCTAATTCTCAATTCCCTAAATCTATCTCAACCCAAACATTGAACTTATGCTTGGTTAGCCAACAATGGAACTATTATTCACCTTACTTTAGTTGACTAGTAGAGTTAAACTATGAGGGTTGTGATCTATTTTATATTGTGTGAATTATAAATGTACCAAAAACACAAAGACAATTGTATTATTAGTATTTTCCTAGTTATACATAAAATTGGAAATTGAACCATAATTTAATAGAAAAGAAATTTATTACACTTAAAACAAACTTAGAAATTTGATCACTTCAATGATGGATCAATTCCAAAAATTTCTATTGATTCATTTAGATCCAATCTACTATAGAATTATCTTATAATTAAATCTTAATCTCTACATCTTTGCAATTGAGAGTGCATATGTATGTGTGTGTATAGTTGTACTTATTAAAATTATTTAGTGCTTAAGCATTTGAAATTATCCTAATAGTCATTTAATTATATGAAAATTCAAATAACTACTTTGTGTGTGCATTCACACCTTCCATGTATAATTGCTTTACCCAATTTGTCTTCAAGTCTATATAATCTTACTTCTCATAACATTTTGATGTCATCAAGGATAGCCCAAACTACCACTCTATTCAACCCCAATAAGTTTATACAATTTTACAAATAATATGAATAGAAAAAACTCTTGAGAAATGACTATATTGAAAATAAATTTAATGTAAATTCTAAAAAAAGAACATATTAGATATCAAACAAGCATAGTTAAATTGCAAGCTTCTCTTTAACAATGTATAGTGTACATTTACATTGACGCCACATGGAAACAATGAAAATATATGTTTTTTATTAAGGAAAGTGCTTTTGACTAGAGCTATGAACCAAAGAGGTTTTGAAAGGGTCCCAAAACCTTGTACATCAAAAAAGGCTACAACATCACAAAACAAGGACCCACAAAAGAAATTGGCCTTAAGACAAGAAAGGCCCCAACAAACCAAATAAAAACACTACAACAAAGAGATAGCCAACACAAATAATAAATAGATAGCCAACATAGTCAAGGAGGTTTGAAACCAAACCTCTTCAAAGAGCTTTGAAGCAAAGTTTGACCCAATTGGGCCATCCTATAATTCTTTGAAGAACCAATCTCAACTAGAGGAGAAACATTTAGTTTACTTTTATCCTTAGAGGGGGATCCCCTCAAGTCCCCAATAGAATCCATAACAACTAAGTCCAAATCCTTACCAAAATTTAAAGAAGAATCAAGAACCAAAGGGAACACAACAATAGGTTTTGGCTTGTTCATTAGGGAAGACCCCTTAATTTTTCTTGTAGGGCTTGGAACTGTATAACCTAAATCATTTCCATCAAAACTAGCCTCCAAGTTCCTATATTTAGAAGAAGGAAAGATAGTTTTGGATTGAATATGGAGCTTATCCTTGATATCCAAGCATGAAAAGGAAAAATACCTAGCTTTGTGGAAATGAAAGAAAACCATTGAAGACGACTCATAATGGAGTTCCTGCTCCAAAACACCCAACATGGAGTGTAATTTAATAATATTTGGTAACAACTTATCGATATCAACATAAACACAAAATCTAACAAAAACAAAGTGTTTCATGGATTTTGTGACCTTATCAATAGTTAAAGAAGAACCGAGAGCATTAGAAATACCTCTTATGATCTCTTCATCGCAATATTCCCAAGGGAGCCCTAGGAGCCTCGCCCAAATAGAAACCTAGTTAAATTTTTCCTTGAAAGCATCAAATCCAATTGTCCATCTTTTCAAGTAAATCACATATTTTTCAAAAACCCAAAGCCCACCTTGCAAGATACAATTTATCTCCCCAAAGATTGGAAGGAGAAAAGGAAGAAACCATTAGACATTGTAACCACTCAGAATTGACCAGAAACACACCATCTTTTCGAAGTCTAGCTACAAATAGCATCAATATTTGGATGGAATCATGAGAACCTCCCTATGAGGGTGTTCCACATGCAAGCAAAGGCTTTGTCAACCAAGGTATCAAGAATCCTCAACGATAAATGTGTGGAAGTATCACCAGGCACCAAATCAACAAGAGCCATAACCGATGTGGAAAAACCATCGGACACAAGTTTAGGATAAGGAACCTCAAGCACCACTTTAGACAAAGGCTCGACGAAATCCTCCACCACTGCCATTCCAATACTAGAATCTTGATACAATGGAAGAATTGGAGGAGAACAATAGGACCCAACAACAACAGAAGGCACCTCAATAAAGGTGTTGCCCTCCCAACACCAAACTATGAGAATCATGCACGTAGAAAAGCCCCATTGGATGTAGGGCCCCCACACTCACAACCCCCTCATTTTTGAACCCATCTTGGACATGATCCTTGACTAGAAGAGTAGACTCCTACGAGAGAACATCCTTTCGAAGGCCCAACTTAAATCAACCCTTGGAAGACTCAATAAGATCCACAAGCGTATGGCTAGCAAACAAAGAGAAGATAGGGAAAAGTTACTTCAATCTGACCTCAAGCTAAATATCTAAAAGCAACTCGCCCCCTTCCCCTTCAACACCCCAATATTCCTCCCAACCCTTGTTGCCTTCATCGTCATCGTCCTCTTCAGCATCACCATCTTCTGAGTTTTTCTTGCCCATAGAGGATTTAAATTTCCCGCACCCACTTTTACTCACACTCATCATTGTAACCATTTTATTCTTAGATAACCTTCCCTTCTCTCATAATCCCTTTTATCTTTTCTCATTGTCCTTATGATAAGGGCCACAGAGAATCCTTACTAGGAAGAAAGTGTGCATTCATGCATATTTCTTCCTCATAACCATAACTACTCTTGTAACAACACTAAGTTGCATAATTTTCTATTATATGGTAGAATCTATTGAGATGAGCGTCTATGATCTATTTCCTTTATCCCCTCCTTTTTAGAAAAAAACATATATACTTCAAAATAAAAAGTTTAAGTCACCCATATTTTTGTGACTAAACATTCAATTGACTTCAACATAATTACTATTAAAGCCTACTTCTCAAAAAAATGTCCGTTTATCTCTTCGAAGCCCGGCACCTTGACATGAACAAGAATGGCAGTTACCAAGGAGGAGCTCTCGTAGTTGCTCAAGGGCTTTCATGCTTTGCCACACTAGAACTATTTGTTTGGGCTGCTTGACTCAGGCATAAATGGGCAGCTCAATTTTGAAGAGTGCATTTCTCCATACTACATCATGCAGGCAAGGCCTGAATGTGATCACTGTGGAGGGCCTCTTGTTGGGTTGTTTTACACCTGTGTATTTTGTTGGGATTGTGACAATGGAGCATATACTTGGTTACAAGTGCTATAAATCAAAGAATTATTCCCTTTCTCATCAGGAGTTTCTAGACAATTACTTGGATTTCAATACTTTATTAAGCATCCGGGTCAAATCCACCAAGGTAGGAGAAAGAAGTTCAACTTTCATATGTTAGATTTCCTTATTAATCCTCCTCAGCATTGAAGAGCATTGTGTTGAGACTTGGTGAGAAGTGGGTAAGTTAGATTTTTTATTTTAATGGGAAGAAATTTAATTTATGGTCCTATGGAAGGGGTTGCTCAGAAAAGATGGAAGCCTTTTACAATTAGGTATTCTCTTAGATTTTATAGGAATAGTTAATGGTAAAAAAATTCGTTGAGATGTTTTTGAAACTGGTGTTTCTGTATTTGATTGAAAACTGCAATGCTGCATCCAACGTTATAAATTTAAAAAAGAAAATTTTCCCTACAAAGTGATGCCAGGCCTCACAGTGCCTCATGAATAACTTCTACTGCAAAGGCCGTGGGAAGCCCGAGAATGTTAAAAGATAAAAGTGCATTCATTGAGACCAGTTCAGAAGTATTTTGTTGTTTTCAAATATTTGACATTCCAAATTTGATCATATGAAAAAGGTAAAGATTGCTTTGACCTCGTGACTAAGTTTGGGACTAAACCAAACCCTTCCGTTTCATCGACACCCACAATATGATTCTACTTAAATTGAAATTGAACCTTGCATTCATCTGCATGGATATAGTTCTCGCTTAACAGGTATAGACACATACACAAAATGCGTTCAGACTATATAGCATACACGGAATTAGGCTCATTCTTGTCAGCTAAGCTACTACGTATGAGGCATTTAGAATCGAACAAAACCTGCGACTTGCATCTGACTCATTCTTTTAGCTGCAGACTACAAGATTCAAACTCTAATTGGTGCCCTGGAACTCTCTGATCTCACAAGTCTCAATATAAGATGCCAAGAAATATATGTTCATCTATAGGATTACTGTCATCCTTCCATAGGACCCTGCTATTCAAAGATATTCTTGAGGAGACTCTTGGTTTTGAACTTTGATCATTACAATCTTTAGCTCTGTTGCTTTTAGAGGCACTTTATAGCATGCTATGTTTAAATTAATTAAGAAAGTAGGGCAACAATACCTATGTGTGGTTGACATGAAACTATTTTGTGCCATGTTTCAGCTGCAACTTACACTCATCTCTTTAGAGATAGAATGGAACATTTGAACCCTGTTGAATGCCTTAAACTCGCAGAGCCCACCAGGATGCTCCTTGTCATCGAAGTTGTTACTCTACAATCTTTCTAACAGAAATCCTAGTATCCTCTATTTGATATTCATTTGCTATTTACCTACTTTTCCTTCTTATGCAAATAATGAGGATTAGATAGCTTACAGTGTCAATTATGCTTGTTTTATATCATATAAACATTTTTTTTTTGTTTTATGTTCATTAACTAGCAGTGTGTATAAGGCGAGTTCTAAAGCATGGTGTTTTTACACTAAATACGTTTAGCTCAACCGTGTTTGAATAATATCATCATCCTCAATGTCTCGTTTCTGTAAGCACAATTAGTCTGATAACTGCATATTCACATGTAGTGATAGAATCTGACAAATATGTTTAACATTTTAGCATATATTTGCATTGATATAATGTTATAAATATGTATAATTTGTAACATTATATTACTGTTCTGCGGAAGTTTAAGAGGAGGTGCTGTGATGGTTCAGTTCCTTATTCCTCAATGTGAGAATTGTTGCTTCAAGATAAGAAATGAAGAATTGTTTCTTTTTACCAAGAATTCAGAAGCAATTACCAACCTTCATGAACAACAAGGTCACTGTGGCACCTGGCAATAAGATCAACAATAGCAACAATTCTGTTGCAATTCCATCTAACCTTGATCTAGAGAACTTTGGAGACATTATTAATATTGCTCAAATGGCCTTAACTGTAGTGCAGGCATCTAAAAATCAACCGTCTTGAGAAGGTTCACAAGCTTCACAGTGCAAAATGATGTAATATGGCCTAGTTACTTTCCACACAATTCATACAAACATAATATGTATCAAATTCTTCTAGATTTTTTAGGCACATTGATAATCTTATTGAAAAAAATCAAGAACTTGGAATCTAAGGTATGGAAACATATTGGTCAAATTTACAAAACATATTCAAGAGACAAAGTAATTCTTGGAATGCACAAGCTATTAGGGAGCTATTTCTTTCCTCACAGTCTATTCTATTTCTTCACAATGACTTCACTTGCAAAAAGTAAAGTGGTGTATATATACATATGTATGTATGTATTCATGTGTGTGTATATAAATGTGTGTGTATGTATATGTGTTTGTGTGTGTGTGCGTGCTTGTGCATACAAATATATTCTGAATTCCATTGTAATTCTTTCAAATTTGTGTGGATATAACAAATCAATGATGATTAAATGCAAATAGGCACGAGATAGGAATAACTGCACTAGTTAAAAATCCCAGCATTCTCCATCAGTCACTTCGCTACCTTTCCAAAGCCAGATAAATTAGATTGATTGTGAATTAACATCCAATTGCGAGCTATCCATTGCAATATACACACTTACAATTTCACTATTTACTGTAAACAATTCTTGTTTTAACTGATGATATTTTGTAGTCATTTTACAATGTCAAACCTGAATATAGACATCCAATACCTTTATGTTTGCACTTAGCTGTACTGTTAACCAAATTCATATTTCTGGCACATATCTTTTCGTAATATTCACAATCATCTCGCTTATACAAACATCATGCACTGAACCCTGTTTTCTCTGTGATAACTGCAATATTCAGCAGGCTGAATGCCTATAAAAATCAGTGGCATTAATGATTGTCTCAACGAAGCTAGATATCTTCTTAATACCCATGGATGAAAGGGGTGAGCTTGTTTTGAGGATAATAGAAAAAACAACTGTTTACAACTCAGTGTGGAGATGTAGAAGTCAAAAGAGGAGGCCCTCTTGAATCCTGAATTTAGGATGATGATGTAGGTGCTGGAGAAGGGGTCCGTGCATCATTCTGTATAGGTGCTCCATGAACATGGGAACCACTGGGTGAAGGATCAGGATCGGGATAATCATAGCCATTTATTATTGCCTCCTCACTCAATGAATCGGCAGCCAATTCAGCACTGTAACTTGAGCCAAAACAGCAATCAACCTGTGCCTAACAGAACAATCATACCACAGAAGAAATTATTAAAGCTTTTGAACAAAGAAAACTTGCTGCCTCTATTTATAATATGTCAAGTTAAACAAATTCCTCCCATAGAAAAAATTAAAAAATCCCATTCTTAATCAACTATCCTGGAGTTGTCTTCCAAAACTATAATCTCAAACTGAACAAATTACCCAGGATTCATTTTCCAGAACAACAAACTCTTGCAAAATGATTGGACTTGGATGCTAGATTAACCTTAATGTAGAAACAATAAAATATGGTCCCAGATAAATACTAAAAATGATCTCTTATTTTGAGACATGGAAACAGCGTGTCAATACACTGTCATGTGTGTCTTAGGAAAATGTCATGCCAGGTACCAGTTTGTTTAGGAAGGACATGGTAAAACTTGAAAAATATCTAATTTCCAAATTTGAGTGCATGGTTGTCTCAAAATCTGGAACAAGTGGAAACAATGCAATGTTTCTATGTATTTAAACAAGATTAATTTTTTTGAGAGAATTATTTGGGCATTTCTCAGAACATTATGTAAATGTAGATCAAATCTATATCAAATAGGATCCTAAAATCTAAGGAATTACAAGGTCTGAAATTCTGTGTGAGAATTCTAAGTCAAAATACTAATTCCAGATTTCTTCTCTTATGCTGAATGTGCTGATTGCAGAACATTAATAAATTTCGATGTCTACACTCAATGGTTTCCATCATGCTTTATACTAGAGAGGGGAGACACATCTCCACAAAGGTACATGCCTCCAAAGAGAGACGCGCCCCATGAGAGGACGTGTCCCTTGAAGGGCGCCGGTTTCTCATAGCCAATTATTACTAATCGGTGGTAAACAAAACAATGTTGGTACCCAGCGATAAGTATAAAGCAAAGTTCGATTTATATATGTCGAATTCCATTAATTCGAATTTCTCATTTTTCAGAAATATTAAATGATGAGTAATTTCGATCATATATAAATGATGATGATTGCTGAAATCATATATAAATGATGATGATGCTTTCAGCAATCATCATTTATATCTGACCGAAGCTACCATTCATCAACACTCCCTCTTAGCTAGGGAAGATATTTCAAATCAAATAAGTAGAGATATCACCTTCACACGTGATATCGAAGATATGGTATGTTTTACTCAATATTGTCAAGTCACATGACATTCTTCATAACACATCTTCATTATGGTATGTGCACTGACATCAAGTCACATGATGTCTACCATAATTCATGGCATATCCATGGATATAAATATCCACCATGATCATCTCTTAAGGATCACAATGATCTACAGATGACATCAAGTCCCATGATATCTATCAAAGTGTCCAAGAGATAACTATCATGACATGTCCACAGATATCAAGTCACATGATATCTATCATGATAGTTTATCATTGTAGAGTCGTCACTTTACAATGTCAAATAGAAGTGTTCATTATTAGAAAGATTGTCACCTTTCAATAATGTACACAGGGGGAAGTAGGCCCATAAGGTCATGGAGTCACACACATGACAAAAGAGTTTACACATTAAACATCATTGTATATTAGTACAATTTATAAACAATTTGTATTTCAAACATAAATATCAAATTACATTTCAACCATACCAAGTTTCTTCCTGAAGTGCTCTACCTTGATTCGAGAGAGAGGCTTGGTGAGAATGTTTGCAGTTTGATCATTTGTACTAACATACTCCAACTAGATCACTTTCCTTTCCACCATATCTCTTACATAATGATAGGGGATCTCAATGTGCTTAGATCTATCGTGGAAGACAGGATTTACAGAGAGTTTGATGCAACTCTGATTATCACAATGAATAATTGTAGGATTCAAGGGCTCACCAAAGAGTCCCACAAGCAATTTACGAAGCCAAACTGCTTCTCTTGCTCCCATAGAGGCTGCAATGTATTCAGCTTCTGTTGAGCTCTATGCAACTGAAGACTGTTTTCTGCAAATCCAAGAGATCATAGCTGATCCTAAACTGAAGCAACATCCTAATGTGCTTTTCCGATCGGTTACACTTCTAGCCCAATCTGAATCAGAGTACCCATGTAGATCTAGTTGGTTATTTCTGTAAAGAAGACTATATCCAATAGTGCCTTGAAGATATCTCAAAATATGTTTCACAGCCATTAGGTGAATTTCCTTTGGCTCACACATGAACTGGCTGAGAACATTCACTGCATAGCAAATATCAGGTCTGGTGTTAACCGGATACATCAAGGATCCAATCATCTGCCTATAAAGGGTTGGATCTGCACACTTGGATCCTGCTGCTGCTTCTTTCACTTTGTGAAGGTTGGTTTCCATAGGTGTAGACATTGGTCTACAGTCCAACATTCCAAATCTCTTCAGAATATCAATAGTATACTTCCCTTGATTTAGTATAATGCCCTCTAATTTCTGCCATACTTCCAAACCTAGGAAGTAGTGTAGAATGCCCAAGTCTTTCATGTCAAATTCAGAAATTAGATCCTTCTTTCCTTGAGCAATGAGGTGATCTTCTCCTGTTATCAGCAGGTCATCAACATATAAAATAATTATTAGCATATCACCTTTGATTACCTTGAAGTAGAGATTGGAGTCAGCATTATTCTTGGAAAATCCTAGTCCCAAGAGATAGCTGTCAATTCTTTCATACCAGACCCTGGGAGCCTGTTTAAGTCCATAGAGGGCTTTCTTCAGTCTGCACACATGTGAGTTAGGTTTATGTATCACAAAACCTTCAGGCTGTTCCAGATAGACTTCCTCTTCAATGGTTTTGTTTAAGAAGGCAATTTTCACATCCATTTGATGGATCTTCCAGCCTTTAGCTGCAGCAATGGCTAACACTGCTCTCACCGATGTGTAACGGGCAACAGGTGCAAATGTTTCTTCATAATCAATGCCTTCCTTTTGAGAATAACCTTTTGCCACAAAACGTGCTTTATGTTTTTCTATACTACCATCTGCAGCATGCTTGATTTTGAAGAGCCATTTGGAAGAGACAACAGATTTCTCTTTTGGTCTAGGCACTATATCCCATACATCATTCTTTAGAATGGACTGATATTCTTCCGTCATTGCATCCTTCCATGCTTGATGTCTGAAGGCTACTGTAACACTGACAAGTTATGAGTTTATGATGTTGTTCATTAGAGCAACATAGCTACAGAACCGTTTGGGTCTTGTACTTTCCCTAAACGTTCCTTTGGGTGTTGCATGATCCTCGGCTTCTTTGATCATCTTTCTAGCCCAAAGTGGCCTCTTTCTGCCGTTGTCATTTGTATTCTCATCTGAAGTAGAAGGAAGTTCATGTGGCATTTCTTCAGGATGCTCCCTCTGAATCTCAGGAGCAGGTTCCATTTCAAGTACTCTAGGCGAATAGGTTTCTATCTCACTAGAACTTCTTGCCCTCTTGAATACAATGTCTTCTTCAAAGATGACATCTCTGCTCAATTCAATTTGTTTTTGCTCGGGTACAAATATCCTGTAGGCTTTGGAGGTTTCACTATAACCCACAAATACCCCCTTCTTTCCAGAAGGTTCTAGTTTGAATCTCTTCTCTTTGGGCACATGAATATAGACAGGATAGCCAAAAATCCTAAAATGACTAATGTCAGGTTTTATGCTAGTAAAGGCTTCTTCAAGAGTTTTGTTATCAAGATGAGAATGAGGGCATCTATTTTGGATGTAGACAGCAGTCCTAGAGGCTTTTGCCTAGAAAGAAGTTTCAATGTTTTGGTCAAGCAACATTGCTTTAGCAGCTTCTACAATGGTTCTATTTTTCCTTTCAGCAACCCCATTTTGTTGAGGGTTGTAGACAATTGTGAACTCCCTCTTAATTCCAACACTCATGCAGAATTCCTTAAAAATTTCAGAGGTGTATTTTTTCCCATTGTCTGTCCTTAAGGTTTTTATTTTCTTCCCGGAGAAGTTTTCAGTAAGGGCTTTGAACTCTTTGAACCTTTTGAGGATTTCTATTAACTCTTTACACTTAAGGAAATAGATCCAGGTTTTCCTAGAAAATTCATCTATAAATATGACATAGTATAGAAATCCTACTTTAGAGGGTACTGACATGGGTCCACATAAGTCAGAGTGAACTAGTTCTAACACATTTAGGGTTTTGCTCAAGTTGTTGTGAAAGGATCCCTTTGTATTCTTTCCTAGGGTACAACCTTTACAAGTTCCTTCATGAGATGGTTTTAACTTAGGTAAGCTTGTTACAAGTTTTTCCACAGAAGGTAGGGCACGGAAATGAAGGTGTCCTAATCTTCTATGCCAAATCTCATTTGAATCAAAGGTTTCAAGGGTAAGGGCTTGTTTAACTTCAGTACATAGTTTGTAAAGGTACCCTTGTCTTAAACCTATGGTTTGAGCTTTCTTGATAGTTGAGTTCTTAGGCCATGCTAGAACTTTCCCATCCATAAAGGTAACTCTATATCCATTGTCTTCAAGGGCAGAGATGGATATTAGATTCCTCTTTATTCCAGGTAAAAATAAGACTCCAGTGAGTTGAAGAGACAGACCAGATTTCAGTTTGATGGAGCAAGTTCCAACCCCTTTTACAAGGTGTGTAGAATCATCCCCAATGGTTACTTCTTCATCAGTCTTTTCAGTCATAGTGTCTAGGTGTTCTCTGAATCCTGTGATATGTCGAGAGGAACCACTATCAATTACCTAGTTGTGGGTGTTGTTAGATACTTGACTAGATAGGGTTGTATAGAACACAAAGTTCTCAGATTCATGATCTGAATTTGTCTTTCCTACTTTGGCAAAGATGCTTATTGCTTTGATCTATCAGGGCACTTCATTGCATAGTGGCCATATTAATCACATCTAAAGCATTGTACTTGAGAGATGTCTTTCTTCTTAGAAGATCCCTTTCCATTGGAATTTCTATTTCTTTTAAAAGATCCTCTCTTGTAGGAGGTTTTCTTATTCCTTTTATTAGACGTTGTGTTGAGTACATGAATGTCTTCATCTATGTTCTTCTGTTTATTTTCTTTTGTGAAGAGTCTTGTTTCTTCTTGCAGGCAATCAGTTCTTAGCCTATCAAACTTGGGAAGTTTAGATCTCGCACTTATTCCTTGAACAAATGACTCCCATGAGTTTGGTAGGCCTCCTAGTGCAATTAGAGTTAACTCTTTGCTATCAATCTGATATCCAATTGTGGATAATTGATCCCTTAGTTCAATGATCCTCATGAAGTATGCATTAATTGACTCTCCCTTGTTTATCTGGGCATTGTTGATTTGCCTCTTTAATGCAAGAGTCCTACTGGTGTTGTTGATCTCATAGGTACTCTCAAGAGATTTGAAGTTGAACATATGATATGCAGTTTCATGTTTTGCTAGGATGGGCACTATATGATCCCTAACTGCATCTACTAAGATTTTCATGGCCTTTTCATTGTTTTCAATCCATTGAGTTTTCTCAGGATCAGCCTCTGGTTCCTTTTTGTTTTCTCTCACAAGTGAGTCTAATTTGTTCTCTTTAAGAATCATCATGATTCTAAATTTCCATGATGTGAAGTTGTGTGCTCTTGCAAGAAGATCTTCAAATCTGATCACACTTGACATTATGAAGAATGTGATGTGAATTCGATTTTGAAAAATACGAATTTTCTAGAGCAATCTGATATCTAGATTTGATTTGGATTCACACAACCTGGCTCTAATACCATGTAAATGTAGATCAAATCTATATCAAATAGGATCCTAAAATCTAAGGAATTACAAGGTCTGAAATTTTGTGTGAGAATTCTAAGTCAAAATACTAATTCCAGATTTCTTCTCTTATACTGAATGCGTTGATTGCAGAACATTAATAAATTTCGATGTCTACACTCAATGGTTTCCATCATGCTTTATACTAGAGAGGGGAGACACATCTCCACAAAGGTACGCGCCTCCAAGGAGAGACGTGCCCCATGAGAGGACGCGTCTCCACAAAGTGGAGACACATCCTTTCATGGGACGTGTCCCTTGAAGGGCGCGGGTTCCTCATAGCCGATTATTACTAATCGGTGGTAAACAAAACAATGTTAGTACCCAGCGATAAGTATAAAGCAAAGTTCGATTTATATATGTCGAATTCCATTAATTCGAATTTCTCGTTTTTCAGAAATATTAAATGATGAGTAATTTCGATCATATATAAATGATGATGATGCTTTCAGCAATCATCATTTATATCTGACCGAAGCTACCATTCATCAACACATTACTTATCCATTTCGCTGAGACTAGTGTTATTTGTGCTCTATATTTTGACAAGAGAACGTTATATCAAATGGATAGTTGTTTCTGAGAGCACATCCCATAGGCTAATCGTAGATGCCCAATTCATGTACTAGATGAATGTAAAACACAGCCAAAAACCCATAGTTTCCACTCAAAAATAAAGAACTATCAGTAAAGAGAAAACATGAAATACTGAAGAATTCTCTATTCTGATGACACCCTTTAGTATTTCAAGTAAAATATCATATCCTGGGACCAATACATGCATAACAAGAGGCCTAATTTACGAAAAAATGCAGTCACATAAAGCCAGACATTGACAACATATGAATGCAAAATATTCTAATTCATTGCACATTGACAATTATATTACTAAAAGACCTAAATTTACAGCAAATATTTTTCAATCAGAAACCAGAAATACACTCATATCTTGATGACCTAGTTTTGAAGCAATCCAATTTTTAAAATGAATAACAGTGAAGGTGAAGACTTAATACAAAATGATATGAAGGTGGTGGATATGGATCCAAATATGAAACCGTTACTCATGTTGTAAGAAACCATGCAGAACAAACTTACAGCAGAATTATAATTTAAGCATCTACTAGGCTATTCCTTTATGCACTAGACATGCCATTCTGCTCTTTTTGTGTTAGGCTCACCTTTTCAGTGGCATCACATGAACCTGTTAGTTCCAGGTGGGTTTAGTTAAAAGCCATGATGTTGATTATAGTTAGGATTTTTCAAATTTGCAAATTGTATGTCCTTCATTCAAGATATAACTCAAACAATAAGTATTATCAATTTCTTTTATTATTTAATAATGAAACTAGTTTAACAGACTGGTAAACTTGACAGATGAAAAGACCAGATGTGAATAAAATAAGGAAAGAGCAACAGTACAGAAAAAGATTAAGCAATAAACAGTTAACTGAAAAGTGTTTGTAATATATGTCAGTAACTGATCAAATGAAAGTTCATGATAAGGGGCATAATAACATATTATAATGTGAGGCCAGAGGAATAATGTTGAAACTAAAATATATACACATGTAAGGCAATCAGATAGTGAGAGCCCACTACAAAAATAATGTGAGAGAAGATTGAGAAGTCGTGATTTATATTTTTATAGCAATATCATTAAAGGAGAGTGAAGGACAAGTGGTAGCCTGGTATGTGAATGGACTAAAGTTTCAACTTCAAGATGAGCTTGCATTGCTAAAATACCTAAGGTAGATGAAAACTATGAATATGTTTTAAGGGCAGAGGAGAAACTGAATTGAAAAAAAAAAATTGGTGAGTAGGCCAGGCCATAACTATCAAAATAGAGGAAGAAGTTCCTTCAAACTTGCCAAAGAAGAAGAGGCAGAGGAGAATGTACAGTCAAACATCCGAGGAAAGGGAGGCTTCATGGGTTGGGGACAAGGACGAACACCTTCTAGAGAGTGGACGCCATTGAAGTGTTTTAAATTTAATGAAGCCCATAAGGCTGGAGGTTTCCCTCAAAACCCAAAAAGGGTGATGGTGACCCAAGAAGAAGAACCTTGGATAGAAGAAGCTGAATTTGAGTTAGGAGAGAACCTAATGTTGAGAAGAACCTTAATATTTGAGGACAAAGAAACACCCAAAGTTGATTGGAAGAGGAAGAGTGTCTTCCAAACAAAATGCAAATGTAAGGACAAGGTCGATAAGGTGATCATAGATGGTGGATTTACTAATAATTTGGAAAGTATAGAAATGGTTGACAAATTCCAACTTGATTGCATTCCAAAATCTAACCCTTACAAGATATTTTAGTCAAAGAAGGATCATATTGTGCTTGTGGATAAATCTTGTCCTGTTGCATTGAAAATTAGCCCTTATGTGGATGAAGTGCTCTATGATGTGGTGCCAATCAATGCATGTCATTTGTTGTTCAAAAAAAGTAAATTGGTGATTAAGAGAAGTGATAACTACCAAAACAGAGGAAGAGGAAGTTCCTTCAAACTTGCCAAAGGAGGCAGAGGAGAATGTGTAGCCAAACATCCAAGGAAGGGGAGGCTTTAGGGATAGGGAAGAGGACGAACTTCTTCTAAAGAGTGGAAACCGTTAAAAGTGTTTTATTTTTATTGAAGCACATAAGGTTGTAGATTGCCCTCAAAACTTTAAAAGGGTGATGATGGTCCAAGAAGAAGAAAAACCATGCAACAAAAGAGTTTGATGAGGTTCAGGAGAACCTTAATATATGAGGACAAAGAAACCCCTAAAGTTGATTGAAAGAGGAAGAGTGTCTTTTGAACAAAATGCAAATGTAAGGACAAGGTGTGTAAGATGATCATAAATGGTGGATCCATTGAAAATTTGGTCAGTATAGAAATGGTTGATAAATTACAACTTGCTTGCATTCCAAAACCTAACCCCCATACGATTTTCTGGTTAAAGAAGGATCATAGTGGCTTGTGGATATATCTTGTCTTGTTGCATTCAAAATTAGCCCTTATGTGGATGATGTGTTCTATGATGTGGTGCCAACCAATGCATGTCATTTGTTGTTCAACAAGCTTAAGTAGTATGACCAAAACATAATTTATTGGGGTAGAGAGAATGTAGTTGGTGTACAATGTCTATTATTATGTTCCAATAAAATTGGTTATCCAACTATATATTAATTATTTGTATTAATTGGTTATCGGCTTCAAGTAGTTATAAGCATCCGTTGTTTGACAGTTGTGTTCCTCTTGGCAACCGTTGGGTCCTTTAAATAGGTTGTGTATCGTCAAGGAAAGTGGTGTGATATAGTCGGATCGACTTTGATCCTTGGCTGATCATCTTTGGTCTTCTTCTGCAATAATTTCATGTGCAAATAAAAATATATTTTACTCATGTATCTAGTATGCATTGCCATCTCTATTATTAACTCATGTATTCATTTGATCAAATAGAGCGGTAAACATTTGGTGATGTTGCCTTAAAGAAATCGGGTTAGATTTGAGAGTTTCATGCACTTAGACCCCAATAAAGGTGGGAAGAGACCACAACGTGGTCAAGATCAAGAGATTAGACGATCTTTAAGGATCATCGATCAAAGGGAAAGAAGGAGAAGATTACAAGAAACATTTAAGAAAAATACAACTATATGATTCCCAAGTCATAGCCGAGAACACAGTCAAGTTGAAAAGTCAAGACAATCTTCTCTAGACGAGGGAAGTTGGGAGACGAATTCACAGTCCTTCATAGAATTGTACTAGAGTAGCCTTCGGGGCACTGAAAGGATTTCGATCAAATGAGAAGAAGCCAAGCAAGGGTGTATAAAAGAAAATTTGAAGGTGAAACATGTGTGTGGAAGGTTGAAGCAAAGGGAAGAGTTAAGGATTCCTACATGGCCGAGTGTGCGAGAGAAGCACCGGAACGTCCAAATAAAAACTTCCTAGCAAGAAGATTCCAAGCACTGGGTTTGCATCAGAATAAAATCAAGTCCTAGTGGAGAAAAGAAAAAGTTTCCCAAATTTACAAGCAATGGATCGGAGGATCCTATTAGGCACTGTAAGACTTGTGAAACAATCTGGATAACAAATGGGAATGATGCTAAAGCAATTTGGCTACGATATTTTCTATCTATCTTGCAAGGTATAGCAATTGACTAGTATACAAAAATTGATCAAGGCTCTTGAAATACATGGGAGAGATTAAAAGGATATTTTAAAGAAGAGTTTAAATTGCTTTGTGATGATAATGAAATAGTAGCAAAAATTTACAATACAAAACAAGGTAAGCATCAAAAAGTACAAGCTTATATTTATAGACTTAAAGAATTGCTTGTAAAGTTAGAAACAAAACTAGTTGACGGTCTCAAGAAAAGATGGTTCATCAAAGGTCTACTTCCATCATTATGAAAAAAAATGAAGGCAGTACCTACTACCACCCTCTTCCTATTCAGAAGCCTACAATCAAGCAGTGGACATAGAAAGTGAAGATAAAATGTCCTCGCACAGAAAAATAAAAATAAAGGGAGATGGAAGTTTGGATGACAATAGTGACAATGAATTGGGAATGGTACAAGTGCTCCAAAAGGACATGCTCCAAATGATGAAATAGTTGAAGGCGAAGAAAGAAACCAACAAAGAAACTAATGAACTATGGTGTACTGAATGCAAAATTGAGGGGCACACAAAAGGTAGTTGTCCTAGAAAGATGTTTTGTGAGATTTTCCAGGTTATGGGTCATTCAATAAAGGAGTGCCCATACAATTTGAAGACCAGGAGTACACAAGTACTCTTTACATAGGGAGAGGATTCCACTCCATCAAAGCCACATAATGCGTCTCCAAAAAGTTATCGAAATCAAAGAGGAGGATGAAGCCAAATATAGTACAACCCCAAAGGACACCCTATCATACAATGTCGATAATGTAGCGAATGAGGACACTTTGCAAGAGACTGCCAAACAAGCAAGACAAAGCACAATTATTGTGCAAATGATGTGGACCTAGAAACCACAAAGACACCAAATGTCCGAAGAAAAAGGCTAGTGTCAACATGATTGATGTAAGGCATAATGAAGTTTTGGCCATTACTCGTGCCCAAGCAAAGAAGGCTATGTACCCAGACCCACATACAAAAAGAGAAAGGCTTCATGAAGCAAGGGCTGAAGTGGAGAATGTTGTGGATAACGAACAATGCCACTCATATGCAAATGCAAGTACGGTAACAAATCAATTACAATCCAAAAAAAATATTACAAAAAAAGTACTTCAAACTACCATACTAGTTAAAGTAGTGGATTTATTACAAAGTATTCTTGAAACTCAAAATGCTATTGTATCAGGGGAGAATGAGATGATGCATGCTATGATACAATTAGAATCTGGTGAGAATGAAGATCCAATAACCGAACCTCCACTATTGGGCAACCAAGTGATTGATCCAATGTTATTGATAGTTAACACAACAAAGAATCTAGCAGTGGTGAATATGGAGATCCTTGGAAGGAATCTCACTAATACAATTGTTGATGGTGGTTCTGGTGTGAACTTACTTCTAGAAGACACTTAGAGAAGTTTGGGCAAGCTGACCATTTAGCCCCCAACTTTTCAACTGGTAGGTGCAAATCAACAAGGTATTAAGGTACTTGAAGTTTTAATGGGGCAAAAGGTAATTATCAAAACTCAAGCATTTTTGTTGAACTTTTTGGTCATTTCATCAAGGAAGAAAGCGCATGACACATTGTTAGGTCGAGGTTGGTTGGTGGTAGCCAAAGCTAATCGCAATTGGAAAAAGAATACAATATCCATTGAGAACAAGGGTCAGAAATATGTAATTGATTTAAAAAACCAAGCCATAAGTGAGGAAGTAGCTTCCTCTGATTTGTCAAATTTGAACTCCGGAAAAGAATTTACAAAGAAGCACAATCGAGATCCAATGGATCTGAATGACAAAGGGATTTGGAATTACAATCATGCTCAGAGGATGAAACAAATTATCTCTATAGCCTATTTCACTGGTAGATGGAGAACTATGAGCTATTTGCATCAACTTGTAATTTTCTTGAAGCCACCACTCTTAGTGAAGAGCATCCAATGAAAAGTGATTTTAAAAAATTTGGTAATTTATGTGTGTGGGACGCAATCCATGGTTGGCAAAAGATGATAGTTGCAACAAAGGTATCTGAAGTTGCAAAAGAATGCAAAATTACAATGATACATCTCAAAGTACAAAGCGAAAAATATTTAACATGGAGCTTACAAATATTGGTTAAGTCAAATCAACTTCACAAAAAATTTACAGAAAGAGAAAACAAAAATTAGAAAATAAGGAAAGATTCAAACAAAAAAGGCGAAAATATAATATTAAAAAATTAAATATAAAAAAATCAAGGGATAAAGTACGGAAAAGATCAATACTATTTCCCATTGTATGGCAAAGATCAATATTATTCCCATTGTATGACAAAGATCAATATTATTCCCATTGTATGACAAAGATCAATGTTCCTTCAAGTCATACAACAAAGGTCTCCCATCGTATGTCTTCACTTAACGAAGGGAACAAAACTTCATACCATATGAGCTCTCTCAAGTTACAATGTATGGCAAACGCATTCGCTCATTAATCACATCATATGGCCTTACAAGTGGTACAACCAAAGAATTTCATACACCACACCGTTATGACCTATTTTTAATCCCATCTTATGACTCATTTTCAACCACATTGTACAACACATTCATACATACATCCCAAGGTTTAACGTACGACAGATTGGTGCAAAAGACTTATCCATCATACAACAAAGGCATTCATTCATTCGGTGTACCATACAGAACTCAAATTGTAGCATATGGAATCAAACTTCATATTGCAGCATACGATAAGTGTATGTTCAACAACACTCAATCATCCTTATCGTACGACCAAAACAAGCTCACACCATATGGCAAAAACAAGTTCATATCATACACCATCCAGCCATCCTTACATTGTATGGCATGCTCCTAGTGCACGACATCATCCTAGCGTACAACATCATCTTCCTAGTGCACAACATCATCTTCCTAGCGTATGAAAATTTAAGGCTACATTTATTCCTACTATACAATGGTCAAACACAACAATTGTCCACATCATACGACCAAAGATTCAAAATCACAGGGTTTTGGTGGTTGACATCATATGGCCATCAACCATCATACAGTAACTTCCTTCCTTGGTTGCCATCATACGTTGGTTAAACACTCCAACATCTCTATTTTTTGGCTTTGTCAACAATGTTTTTTGCCTCTAAAAAAATCATGAAAATGATGTGCACCATAAAGTTTTATGTTGTTTTGAAGTTTAATTGGGCTTGGCAGCGAGGGCTCCACCCCTCAGCCCTTCCATGTATCGCGACAAAGTGTGCACTCAGGGCACTACCCTTAGACTCCACAAGGGACAGTGCCCCTCAACTTCATTGGAGGCACTACCCTCAAACCCCCCCAAGGGGCATTACTCCTTGACCCCGCTAAGCCCCACCACACTCATTTGATTTGCCAAGTAAAGTCCAAGTTCAAGTTTGCAAAGCACACTTCTAAGTTTGTTTACATGAACTTGTCTACAATATTGTCACCAATTTGGCAAGTCTTCCCTAATGTTTACTTGTTGTCTAGAAGACAAATTTTTCTTTTAAGGGGATGATGTAGTCAGTGTACAATGCCTGTTATTATGTTTCGATAAAATTGTTTATCCGACTATGTATTAATTGGTTATTGGCTTCGGGTAATTATAAGCGTCAATTGGTTGATGGTTGAGTTCCTCTTGGAAATTGTCGGGTCCTTTAAATAGATGGTGTATCATCAAGGAAAGTGGCGTGATATAGTTAGATCGACTTTGATCCTTGCTGACCATCTTTGGTCTTCTTCAATAATAATTTCATGTGCAAATAAAGAAATATTTTACTCATGTATTTGGTATGCATTGTCATCTCTATTATTAACTCATGTATTCATTTGATTAGATGGAGAAGTAAACATAGAATACTTATGAGGTTCAACATGAAGGAAAACATTCTTAAAATTGTGGAAAGTAAAGGAGGCATTTGATATATCAGCCTTGTCACTTGTATAAATGAGCTACAAAAATTCTACAATGAAAACAAGGAATCAACTTGTTATTTGCTATGCAAAAGAGAAGCAAGGGAGCCAATTAGGATCCAACCTCTGCTAGAGGTGCAAAAGTTAATGAACAAATATTCTGATATAACTCCAACACAACTAAGAGCTGCTTCACCTCCATCACGAGTCATTACAAACCATATTGACTTGGTGTCAGGATCAAAGCTTCCTAACAAAGCTGCATATTGATTATCTCTAAAAGAAAACGAAGAAATGAGAAGGCAGATTTGTGATTGTGAGAAAAAGGATTCATAACAGCAAGCATGAGATCTTGTGCCAAACCAACTTTACTCTCACCTAAGAAAGAGGTCAAATGTAAAATGTGTGTGGACTCTGGAGACATCAACAAGATCACGATAAAGTACCACTACCCCTTTCCTAGAATGGATGACATACTAGATTGCTTGGCAAGTGCTAACATTTTCTCAAAAGTTGATTTGAGAAGTGATTGCCATTAGATCCAAATTTGTGAACATCATGAATGGCAGATGACATTCAAGGTCGAGGATGGTTTATGCAAATGGTTGGTGATGCCTTTTGGAATGTCTAATGCCCCAGCTGCTTTCATGCGTTAGGTATTTGGATCCAACATTGGAAAATTTGTAATATATTTTGTTGACATTCTAATTTTCAATAGGAGCATGGAAGAACATTTGAAGCACCTACAAATTGTGTTTGATACACTTAGAAGAGAAATATTGTTTGTAAATCCTGAGAAAAGTGAAATTTGTAGAGACAAGTAGGTTTTCCTTGGAAATGTGATTTCAGTGGAAGTAAACATGGGTACCAAAAAGATTAAGGCTATACTTGAATGGCCTACCCCTTAAAGTATTACAAAAATAAAAAGTTTTCATGGTTTACTAAACTTTTGTAAGAGATTCCGTAGAAATTTTCGCAAAATAAATGCTCCATCAACTAATTGCACTAAAGGGAAGTCCATTTCTTGGACTCAAGCAGCTGAGAGAAGTTTTCAGCAGCTTAAAAAGAAGTCGATAGAATCCCCATACTTACCTTACCAAACTTTGAGAAGAATTTTACCATTAAGTGTGATGCTTTAGTAGTAGCCATTAGGGGTGTGTTGAGTCAAGAGGGCAAGCCAATTGCCTCTAAAAGATGCCAAGAAGAGGTATGGTAAATATGATAAAGAATTGTGTGTTATTGTTCAAACATTCAAATAGGAGAGACACTACTTGTCACATGGGGAATTCATCTTGTTGGCAAATAAACAAGCACTAAAATATATAAACTCTCAAGCCAAATTATTGCATAAACATGTTAAAGGGGTTTCCTTTCTACAAAGTTGTACAATTTTAGTACAACATTTGAGTGGAAAAACTAATTTGGTGGCTAATGCATTAAGTACAAGGCATCACCTACTTGTCTCAGTGATTAACAAGATTGTTGAATTTGAGGAAATGAAAGGCAAATATGTAGTTGAACCTTATTTCAGAAAATTTATTGCTACTCTCAACAGTCCTACTATTGCAGGAAGTGAATTCTCTAAAGACTACTTATTGGCAGGTGGGTTTTTGTTTAGAAGACTCCAACTTTGTATGCCCACTAGGTCTGAGAGGGAAAAATTGATTCGGGAAGTGCACTCAAATGGCTTGGGGAACACTGTGGAAGGGACAAACTTATAGCTGGGTAAGTGAGATTTTTTTCGGCTTTAGTTAAGGAAGGATGTGAATATATTTGTTTCCTCATGGAGATTTTGTCAAGTTGCTAATGGAGGACAGCAAAACATGGGCTTGTACAAACCCTTATATATTCCCAAGAGACCGTGCATTGACATCTCCATAGACTTTGTGTTGGGATTGCCTCATACTCAACAAGGAAATGATTCTATTTTTGTTGTTGTGGACCGATTCTCAAAGATAGTTCACTCCATTTTGTGCAAAAAGACCATAGATGCAAGTAAGATTGCTGATTTGTTTTTTCATGAAATTGTTAGCTTGCACGGACAGCCGAAGACTATTACTAGTGACTGGAATATAAAGTTTCTGAGTCTCTTTTGGAGGACTTGATAGAGAAAGATTGACAGAAAAATTGTAGTATAGTTCAGCCTACCATCCTCAAATGGATGGACACAAACAGGTGGTAAATAGATGTTTGGTTTATTTTATTTTATGCTTAGTTGGTGAAAATCCAAGATAGTGGGATTTGGTTTTGGCACAGGCTAAGTTTGCATTTAATTCTAGCAAGCTAAAGGAGCCTTGCCAGCTCTCCAAATCTTTGATTCTTTTAATTTGCTCATAAGATTTATTGGAATTTAGTGTGTATGGATTTGTACACAAAAGACATGTGCTCTTTGGCATCTATAACACACTCCAAACAAGCTCCTCTATGTATCAATATTAAATCCTACTTTTCAAAGAAATGTTGAGAAGAACTATAGATAGAAGAAGCTGAAGCAAAGTCGGGAGAGAACCTGATATTGCGAAGAACCTTAATATTTGGGGATAAAGAAACCCCTAAAGTTGATTGGAAAAGGAAGAGTGTTTCCCAAACAAAATGCAAATGTAAGGACAAGATGTGTAAGATGATCATAGATGGTGGATCTATCAATAATTTGGTGAGTATAGAAATGGTTGACAATGGTTGACAAATTACAACTCGCTTGCACTTGAAAATCTAACCCCTACAAGATTTCTTGGTTAAAGAAGGATGATAGTATGCTTTTGGATAAATCATGTCTTGTTGCATTCAAAATTAGCTTTTATGTGGATAAAGTGCTATGTGATGTGGTGCTGATCAATGTGTGTCATTTATTGTTGGGCAGACCTTAGTAGTATGACTAGAATGCAATCCATCAGGGTAGACAGAATACTTATGAGGTTCAACCTGAAGGAAAACACTCTTAAAACTATACAAAGCAAGGGAGGCATTTGAAATGTCAGCCTTGTCACTTGTATCAATGAGCTATAAAAAATTCCACAAAGAGAACAAGAAATTAGCTTGTTATTTTCTATGCCCAAGAGAAGCAATGGAGCCAAGTAGAATCCAACCTCCACCAAAGGTACAAAATTTGATGAAAGAATATTTTGATATAACTCCAACAGAGCTGCCAGCTGCTTTACCTCCATCACAAGTTGTTACACACCATATTGACTTGGTTCCAAGATCAAAGCTTCCTAAGGAAGCCGCACGTCAATAATCTCTGAAAGAAAATGAAGGAATGAGAAGGCAGACTTGTGAATTCTGAGAAAAAGGGTTCATAAGGGAGAGCATGAGCCCTTGTGCCACACTAGCTTTACTCTCACCTAAAAAAAGGAGGCGAATGGAGAATCTATGTGGACTCTAGAGCCATCAACAAGATCATGGTAAAGTACAACCAATGAATGGAAGACAGCATTCAAGGTCAAGGATGATTTATACGAATGGTTGGTGGTGCCTTTTTGAATGTATAATGCCCTTGGCATTTTCATGCGCGCCATGAACCAAGTATTTAGATCCTACATTGGAAAATTTGTAATAATCTTTTTTGTTGACATTTGAATTTTCAGCAGAAGCATGGAAGAACATTTGAAGCACCTACAAATCGTGTTTGATACACTTAGAAGGGAAAGATTGTTTGTAAATCTTGAGAAAAGTAAGTTTTGTAGAGACAAGTTGGTTTTCCTTGCAAATGTGATTTCAGCGGAAGGAATAAACATGGATCCCAAAAAGATTAAGGTTATACTCTAGCCTTCAAAGCATTTCAAAACTAAGGAGTTTTCATGGTTTAGTAAATTTCTTAAGAGATTCATTAGAAATTTCACCAAAATAAATGCCTTATTGACTTATTGCACTAAAGGGAAGTTCATTTCTTGAACTCAAGTTGCTGAGAGAAGTTTTGGGCAGCTTAAAAAGAAGATGGCAGAAGACCCTATGCTTGCCTTACCAGACTTTGAGAATTTTTCTACCATTGAGTGTGATGTGGAGTGTTGAGTCAAGAGGTAAAGTCAATTATCTACTTCAGTGAAAAGCTAAATGACACCAAGAAGAGGTATGGAACTTATGATAAAGAATTGCATGCTATTGTTCAAACATTGAAATAGTGGAGACACTACTTGTTACATAGGGAATTCATCTTGTTGATAGACAATCAAACATTGAAATATATACTCTCAAGCTAAATTATCGCATAAGCATGCCAAACAGGTCTCCTTTTTACAAAGTTAAACATTTGTAGTACAAAATTTGAGTGGAAAAACTCATGTGATGCCTGATGCATTAAGTAGGAGGCATCACCTACTTTTCTCAATGACCAATGAGATTGTTGGGTTTGAGGAAATGAGGGAGAATATGCAGCTGAACCTTATTTTAGCAAAGTTATTGCTGCTCTCCGCAGTTCTACTGTTGCAAGAAGTGAATTTTCTGAAGACTACTTATTAGTAGGTGGAATTTTGCTTGGATGACTCCAATTTTGTATGCCCACTTGGTCTAAGAGGGAAAAACTGATTCAGAAAATGCATTCAAATGGCTTGGGGGAACATTTTGGAAGAGATAGAAATTATAGCTCGGTAAGTGAGAAATTATTTTGGCCTCAATTAAGGAAGGATGTAATAAGTTTGTTTTTATGTGTAAGGTTTGTTAAATTTCTAAAAGAGGTCAGAAAAACACAAGATTGTACAAACCCTTACCTATTCCCAAGAGACTGCGGATTGACATCTCCATGAATTTTTAGTTGAGATTGCTTCATACTCAATGAGGAAATGATTTTATTTCTGTTGTTGTGGACTGATTCTCAAAGATGGACCACTCCATTCCATGCAAAAAGACTATAAATGCAAGTTGCTGATTTTTTTTAAAGAAATTGTTAGCCTGCATGGACTGCCCAAGACTATTACTAGTGACCAGTATACAAAGTTTCTAAGTCACTTTTGGAGGATTTTGAGGAGAAAGTTTGAAAAAAAATTACAGTATAGTTCAGCCTATCACCCTCAAACAGATGGACAAGTAGAGGCGGTAAACAAAAGTCTGGGTAATTTTCTTTGATGCTTAGTTGGAGAGAACCCAAGATAGTGGGATTTGGTTTTGGCAGTAGCTAAGTTTGCTTTTAATTCTATGAAGCTCTAGGAGTTTTGCCTACTCCATATCTTTGATTCTTTTAATTAGCTCATAAGAGTTATTAAAATTTCGTGTGTATGGTTCTGTACACTTGGCGTCTATAATGATCTCAATACAAGCTCTTCTATGCCGCACTATTAAATCCTATTTCTCAAAGGAATATTGAAAGGAACCCTAGATAGAAGACGCTGAAGCAGAATAAGGAAAGAACCTAATGTTGAGAAAAACCTTAATATCCAAGGACAAAGAAACCCTTAAAGTTCTTTGGAAGAGGAAGAGTGTCTTCCGAATGAAATGTAAATGTAGGTACAAGGTGTGTAAGGTGATCATAGATGTTGGATCTACAAATAATTTGGTGAGTATAGAAATGGTTGACAAATTGCAACTTGCTTGCTTTCCAAAATCTAACCCCTACAAGATTTCTTGGTTAAAGAAGGATTATAGTTTGCTTATGGATAAATCTTGTCTTGTTGCATTCAAAATTAGCCCTTGTGTGGATGAAGTGCTATGTGACGTGGTGCCAATGGATGCATGTCATTTGTTGTTCCTTGGCAATATGTCCAAAATGGAATCCATCGGAGTAGAGAAAATACTTATGAGATTCAACATGAAGGAAGGAAAACGTTCTTACAACTAAGGAAAGCAGAGGCATCTGAAATATCAGCCTTGTCTTTTGTATCAATGAGTCATACAAAATTCCACAAAGAGAACATGAAATTAGCTTGTTATTTGCCATGCCCAAGAGAAGCAAGGGAGCCAAGTAGGATCCAACCTCTACTAGAGGTGCAAAAGTCAACAAAAGAATATTTTGATATAACTCCAGCACAGCTGCCAGCTGCTTTACCTCCATCATGAGTTATTGCACACCATATTGACTTGGTACTAGGATTGAAGCTTCCTAACAAAGCTGCATACCAATTATCTCTGAAAGAAAATGAAGAAATGAGAAGGCGGATTTGTGAATTATGAGATAAAGGGTTCATAAGGGAGAGCATGAGCCTTTGTGTCACACTAGCTTTACTCTCACCTAAAAAATGAGGCAAATGGACAATGTGTGTGGTCTCAAGAACCATCATGAAAATCACATAAAGTACCACTACCTCCTTCCTATAATGGATGCCATACTAGACTGCTAGGCTAGTATTAAGATTTTCTCCAAGGTTGATTTGAGAAGCAGTTACCATCAGATCTGTTAAATATGATCAAATCTATCAGATTATAAACTGAGTAATGAACTTGAAATTATGAAGTTGATGTCAAGTTAAATCTGGATGTATGTATGAAATACTAAGTCTGAATTTTTGTTATAGATATTTGATCCTCAAGAGCAGAACATTTATTAATTTCAATGATCTTCTTGAGGATCGGATCTCCCATAAATATAGATAGGGAGACACGTCCCATGATAGGGAGACACGTCTTAGGGAGATGTGTCTCATGAGAGACACGTCCGCTCATGGGACGTGTCTTAGTTATGTGTCCCTTCATCTAACTAAGACAACCGAATATTAATTGGTTTAGTCACTTAGCAAGAATGATTTATCTTTGAACATTTAAATGTCATCCAATTTGGAACTCGATCTGATTTATATGTCCAATTTATATCCTCTAAATGCAGATCAAAAACTATACTTGGGATGTAGCGATTTTGATATAAATGATGATGTTGAATATATTCAATCATCATTTATATCTGACCGAAGCTACCTTATTTCAACACTCCCTATTAGCTAGGGAAGATAACTCCAACCAAGTATATAGTGATATCACCTTACTCATGATATCAGAAGATATGGTATGCTTCTAAAAGTGTCAAGTTACATGACATTCTTCATAACACATCTTCATTATGGTATGTGCACTGACATCAAGTCTCATGATGTCTACCATAATAAATCATGGCATATCCACGGATATATTTATCCACCATGATTATCTCATAAGGATCATAATGATCTTCAATTGATATCAAGTCTCATGATATCTATCAAAATGTCAACAAGATACTATCATGACATATCCACAAACATCAAGTCACATGATATCTATCATGATAGTGCAACTAATCATTGTAGAGTCGTCACTTAACAATGTTAAATACAAGTGTTCATTATCAAAAAGATCGTCACCTTTCAATAATTTACACAGGGGGAGAGAGGGCCCATAAAGTCATGGAGTCACACACATGACAAAAGAGTTTACACATTAAACATCTTTTAAATACATTAGTACAAATACACAATTTGAATCTTAATCTCAATAATAATTTACATTTCAACCATACCAAATTTCTTCCTAAAGTGTTCAACTTTAACTCTGGAGAGAGGCTTGGTGAGAATGTCTGTTGTTTGATCATTTGTACTAATATACTCCAACTGGATCACATTCCTTTCTACCATGTCTCTCACATAGTGGTAAGAGATCTCTATATGCTTAGATCTATTATGGAATACTGGATTCACTGAAAGCTTAATGCAACTCTGATTGTCACAGTGGATAATAGTATGATTCAGGGACTCACCAAATAATCCCACAAGCAATTTTCGGAGCCATACTGCTTCTCTTGCCCCCATAGAGGCTGCAATATATTCAGCTTTTGTTGAGCTTTGTGCCACTGGAGACTGTTTCCTGTTGATCCAAGAGATCATAGCCGATCCTAAATTGAAGCAAAATCCTGGTGTGCTTTTTCGATCAGTTACACTTCCAACCCAATCTGAATCAGAGTAACCATGTAAATCTAGTTGGACATTTTTGTATTTAAGACCATATCCAATAGTACCTTGAAGGTATCTCAATATGTGCTTCACAACAACAAGGTGAATTTCCTTTGGCTCACATGTGAACTGGCTTAGGGCATTCACTGCATAGCAAATATTTGGTCTGGTGTTAACCAAGTACTTAATGATCCAATTATCTATCTATAGAGAGTAGGATCTGCAAATTTTGATTTTGATGCTGCTTCTTTCAATTTGTGTAAGTTGGTTTCCATAGGTGTAGACATGGGTCTACAATCTAACATCCCAAATCTCTTCAGAATATCAATAGTGTACTTTCCTTGATTTAGGATGATGCCATATGATTTCTGCCAGACTTCTAACCCCAGGAAGTAATGTAAAATGCCCAAGTCTTTTATGTCAAATTCTGAAGCTAGGTCCTTTTTACCTTGAGCAATAAGGTGATCTTCTCCTGTTATTAGCAGGTCATCAACATACAAAATTATTATTAGCATATCACCTTTAATTACCTTAAAATAGAGATTTGGATCCGCATCATTCTTGGAAAATCCTAGTCCCAAAAGATAGCTATCAATTCTTTCATACTAGGCTCTGGGAGCCTGTTTAAGTCCATATAGAGCTTTCTTCAATCTGCATACATGTGAGTCTACTTTATGTATCACAAAACCTTCAGGTTTCTCTAGATATACTTCTTCTTCAATGGTCCCATTCAGGGAGGCAGTTTTCACATCCATTTGGTGGATCTACCAGCCTTTAGCTGCTGCAATAGCTATTACTGCTCTCACAGAGGTGTATCGGGCAACAGGTGCAAATGTCTCTTCATAATCAATACCTTCCTTTTGTGAGAAACCTCTGGCCACAAAACGTGCCTTGTGTTTCTCTATACTGTCATCAGCAACATGTTTGATTTTGAAGAGCCATTTGGAAGAGACAACAGATTTCTCTTTTGGTCTAGGTAGTACATCCCATACATCATTTTTTAAAATGGACTGATACTCTTCCTTCATCGCATCTTTCCACACTTGATGCTTGAGAGCTTCCGTAACACTAGTTGGTTCTGAACTAATGATCTCATTCATTAAGGCAACATAGCTTGAGAATCTTTTGGGTCTCTTACTTTCTCTAAAAGTTCATTTGGGTGTTGTATGTTTCTCAACTTCTTTAATCATCTTTCTAGCCCAAAGTGGTCTCCTCTTGCTGTTGTTATTAGGATTTTCTTCTGGAGCAGTTTGGTTTTCATTTATGATTTCTTTAGGATACTCCCTCTGAATCTCAGGAGTAGGATCCTCCTCCAAGACTTTAGGAGAATCTTGAATTTCTATCTCATTTGAACTCTTTGCCCTTTTGAAAGCAATGTCTTCCTCGAATATGACATCTCTACTTAGTTCAATTTGTTTCTGACCGGATATGTATATTTTGTAGGCTTTTGAGGTTTCACTATAGCCCACAAATATCCCTTTCTTTCCAGAAGGTTCTAATTTAGATCTCTTTTCTTTAGGTACATGAATGTAGACAGGGCAACCAAAGATCCTTAAGTGACTTATATCAAGTTTTACACAAGTAAATGCCTCTTCAAAAGTCTTGTTATCTAGATGTGAGTGAGGGCATCTATTTTGAATGTAGATAGTTGTCCTAGAGGCTTCTGCCCAAAATGAGGTTTCTATGTTTTGGTCAAACAACATTGCTCTAGCAGCTTCTACAATAGTTCTATTTTTTCACTCAGCAACACCATTTTGTTGAGGATTGTAGGCTACAGTAAACTCCCTCTTAATCCCAACATTTACACAAAATTCCTTAAAGATTTTTGAGGTGTTTTCCTTCCCATTATCTGTTCTTAGTATTTTGATTTTCTTCCCAGAAAAGTTTTATGTAAGTGCTTTGAACTCCTTAAACCTTTTAAGGATTTTTATCGACTCCTTACATTTAAGAAAATATATCCAGGTCTTCCTAGAGAAGTCATCTACAAATATTACATAATATAAGAATCCCGCCATGGAGGGTACAGACATGGGTCCACATAAGTCAGAGTGTACTAGTTCTAATACATTTTTGGTTTTACTCAAACTATTTTGGAAGGTCCCCTTTGTATTTTTCCTAGGGCACACCCTTTGCATGCTCCTTCATGAATTCGTTTTAGTTTGGGCAATCCTGTTACTAATTTTTCTACAGAAGGTAGGGCACGGAAATGAATATGTCCTAATCTTCAATGTCAAATTTCATTTGAATCAAAGGTCTCATGAATAACAGCTTGTTTAGAATCAATGCACAGTTTGTAGAGATATCCTTGTCTTACACCTATAGTTTGTGCTTTCTTTATAGTGGAGTTCTTTGGCCATGCCAGAACTTTTCCATCCATAAAGGTAACCCTATATCCGTTGTCTTCAAGAGCAGAAATGGATATTAGATTCCTCTTTATTCCTGGTACAAACAATACTCCAGTGAGTTGTAGAGAGAGGACTTCAAATTTATGGTGCAAGTTCCAACCCCTCTTACTGGATGTGCAGAATCATCCCCAATAGTTACTTCTTCATCAATCTCTTCTATCATAGTATCTAGGTGTTCTCTGAACCCTGTGATGTGCCTTGATGAACCACCATCAATTAGCCAGTTGTTGACTTTGTTTGATACTTGACTTGATAGTGTTGAGTAGAAGACAAATTTCTCAGAGTCATATTTTGTATTTGTCTTTCTAACTTTAGCAAAGGATGCTTGCTGTTTTGTTTTATCAGGGCACTTCATTGCATAGTGTCCATATTGATCACATCTGAAACGTTGTATTTGGGAGATGTCTTTCCTTTTCTTGAATGGTCCCTTTCCATAAGAATTCTTCTTTCTCTTGAAGTTTTTCTTCTTACCTTTCTTATGAGAATTTGTGTTTAGCACATGAATATCCTCATCTATGATTTTCTGATTGTTTTCTTTTGTCATTAGTCTTGTTTCTTCTTGTAAGCAATCTGTTCTTAGCCTATCAAATTTAGGGAGTTTTGATCTTGCACTTATTCCTTGAACAAATGACTCCCATGAGTTTGGTAGGCCACCTAGAGCTATTAGAGTTAACTCTTTGCTATCAATTTGATATCCGACTGTTGACAATTGATTTCTTAATTCATTGATTCTCATGAAATATGCACTAATAGATTCTCCCTTGTTTATTTGAACATGATTAAGTTGCCTTTTTAGAGCAAGGGTCCTACTGGTGTTGTTTATTTCAAAGGTGCTCTCAAGGGATTTAAACATTTGATATGCATTCTCATGTTTAGATAGAATAGGTACTATATGATCCCTAACTGCATCCACTATAATTTTCATGGTTTTCTCATTGTTCTCAATCCATTGAGTTTTCTCCTAATCAGTCTCTGGTTCTATCTTGTTTTCTTTCACAAATGAGTAACTTATTTTCTTTCAAAATGATCATGATTCTGAATTTCCATGAAGTAAAGTTGTTTGCACCTTCAAGATGATCCTCGAATCTGATTACATTTGACATTATGAAGAACTTTCTGTGTTTGTGATTTCAAGAGAAAATACGATTTAAATAATCTGATATCTGGATTTAATCGGATCTTTTCTCAACGTGGCTCTGATACCATGTTAAATATGATCAAATCTATCAGATTATAAACTGAATAATGAACTTGAAATTATGAAGTTGATGTCAAGTTAAATCTGGATGTATGTATGAAATACTAAGTCTGAATTTCTGTTATAGATATTCGATCCTCAAGAGCAGAACATTTATTAATTTCAATGATCTTCTTGAGGATTGGATCTCCCATAAATATAGATAGGGAGACACGTCCTATGAAAGGGAGACACGTCTTAGGGAGACGCGTCTCATGAGAGACACGTCTCATGAGTGGACGTGTCTTAGTTATGTGTCCCTTCGTCTAACTAAGACAACCGAATATTAATCGGTTTAGCCACTTATCAAGGACGATTTATCTTTTAACATTTAAATGTCATCCAATCTGGAACTCGATCTGATTTATATGTCCAATTTATATCCTCTAAATGTAGATCGAAAACTATACTTGGGATGTAGTGATTTTGATATAAATGATGATGTTGAATATATTCAATCATCATTTATATATGACCGAAGCTACCTTATTTCAACAGATCCGAATCCATGAGTAGGATAAATGGAGATGGCATTCAATGTCGAGGATGGTTTATACAAAAGGTTGGTGATGCCTTTTGGAATGTCTAATGCCCCTGCTGCTTTCATGTGCACCATGAACCAAGTATTTACATCCTACAATGGAAATTTTGAAATTATATATTTTGTTGATATTCTAATTTTCAGCAGGAGCATGGAAGAAAATTTGAGGCACCTATCAATTGTGTTTGATACACTAAAAAGGAAACAAATGTTTGTAAATCTTGAGAAAAGTGAGTTTTGTAGAGACAAGTTGGTTTTCCTTGGAAATGTGATTTCAGCGAAAGGAGTAAACATGGATCCCGAAAAGATTAAGGCTATGCTTGAATAGCCTACCCTTCAAAGCATTTCAAAAATAAAGGGGTTTTCATGGTTTAGTAAACTTCTACAAGCGAATTATTAGGAATTTCAACAAAATAAGTGATCCATTGGCTAATTGCACCAAAGGGAAGTTCATCTCTTGGACTCAAGCAGCTGAGAGGAGTTTTAAGCAGCTTAAAAAGAAGGTGACAGAAGTCCCTATACTTGCTTTGCCAGACTTTGAGAAGATGTTTACCATTGAGTGTGATGTTTCAGTAGTAGCCATTGGGGGTTTATTGAGTCAAGGGGGCAAGCCAATTGCCTACTTTAGTGAAAAGCTAAATGACGCCAAGAAGAGGTATGGTACTTATGATAAAGAATCGTATGCTATTGTTCAAACATTGAAACTGTAGAGACACTGCCTGTTACATAGGGATTTCATCTTGTTAATAGACAATCAAGCACTGATATATATAAACTCTTAAGCCAAATAATCACATAAACATGCCAAATGGGTCTCTTTTTTAAAAAGTTATATATTTGTAGTACAACATTTGGGTGGTAAAAATAATGTGGTGGCTGATGAATTAAGTAGGAGGCATCACCTACTATTGTCAATGACCAACGAGATTGTTGGATTTGAGGAAATGAAACGAGAATATGCTGCTGATTCTAATTTCAGCAAAGTTATTGCTGCTCTCAGCAGTCCTGCTGTTGCAAGAAGTGAGTTCTTTTAAGATTACTTATTGGTAGGTGGATTTTTGTTTAAAGGACTCCAACTCTGTATGCCCACAGGGACTAGAGGGAAAAACTGACTCGGGAAATGCGTTCAAATGGATTGGGGGAACACTTTGGAAGGGACAATAATTACAGCTTGGTAAGTGAGGATTTTTTTTGGCCTCAATAAGGATGTGAATAAGTTTGTTTCTACATGTAGAGTTTGTCAAGTTTCTTGAGGACAGCAAAACACAGGTTTGTACAAACCCTTACCTATTCCCAAGAGACCATGGATTGACATCTCCATAGATTTTGTGTTGGGATTGCATCATATGCAGTGAAGAAATGATTCTGTTTTTGTTGTTATGGACTGGTTCTTAAAGATGGCCCACTCCATTCCGTGCAAAATGTCAATTCTGGCAGTTCCTATTTTGGGGGCTTTTCTAACTCCATTTTTAGGAGTTTTTTAGTGTCAGTTTTTTTCTTTGGATGTACTGTGTTGCTCTTTTCCGGAGGAACTTTTCCTGAACTATAATTTGGTTTGCATGCTGAATGAGAAAGCTTGTTTTTTTGGTTGTATCTGTCATTTTTGGATATCATCTGTTTGCTTATATTCTAAAATCTGGGATCTATGATGTTACGCCTGTATACTGCCATGAAAATGCGTAACTTGCAAGAACTGGGCTTGATATGGGAGCTTGTTATCAGGGACTGAACAGCAGTCTTGAGTCTCGATCGCAGGGAATGGAGGTATTATCTGCATCAATTAGACTACATATAGTAATTGGTACAATCTTTCATGGTGGATATGTCCATCTATTGAGTACCAATTTTGCTCGTAATGGTCCAATCCAAAATGAGATAAAGCAGTCCTTGGCCCACCTTTTTCTACAGGTGTATGTTGAAGTATTATGATATATAAGACATTTGTAAGAGCCAGAAGTGGTGAAAACAATAGCTTTATGTTTGGATTTTTCCTTCATTAATCATGTAACCTAGGAGGATGTCTATTGGTAGGGGAATTGCTTTCTTCGATCAAACCATTTATAGTAAGAACCTAGCATATGGCATTGTAATCGTCTAGCTGCCATAAAACTTTAGTAAGGAATTCAAAGTTAACTATCCTCTTCAAATGGTTTCTAAACATCTTAAATATATTTCAGTTACATCCCTTTGAGTGATTTTTTATACCGAAAACTCATGAAAAATACAGCACCTCGAAATCAGGAAGGCTTGCATTCCACTCTTGCCCCGCATGTAAGCATATGGCATGACAGCTATGCTCCTTGATTCCTATGCTTAACCATACAAACTAATGCAACTCTGGTCATTTTAAACTGATTACTAGGACAAGTCTTCCCTATGGAAACCCATTTCAGCAACAATACAAGCAGTGCTTTGTTTACAGTCTATGTTCGATCTAGCATCAAAGCACATAATGCCATCTTCATTCACGAATAAATGAGTTCTGATTGTATGCTCAGGATTACACCCAAATCCAAAGTGGCACACATTCATTTAGGTAAGCTGAATATTTGTTATTGGAACATGAATAAATTAGGATTTGTTACCCCATCCAATTAATGGGTTTCAATTGAGTCCAGCAATCGATGGTCTAATGGTATGGCAGAGGAAATGCCAAGGTAACGACATGTCAAGCCATGCATACTTGATGTGTTCAAATGGCTGCGATAATGTTGGGCACACATGGTGAAGCTAGGTGCAAGTCCCAAGCAAATTTTGGGGGAATGGAAAGCAGCCAGAAGGGCAACCTAGCCTCTATATCCGAAAGAAATATTGTTAGAATAGAGACCATCTAGAAGTGAGATCTAGGCTGGATGGCGCATTCCCCTGTGAATTAAAATGGGATTTGAATTACTTTGGGAGAATTAATTTTACTTTACTTAACAAATAAATAAAAACTTAATGGATTCCAATTTAGTGATTCCGACATCGATATCGATTTTGGAATTTCTAAAAAAATCCCTAATCTGCGCTTAACCCAATCAGACCAAAACGTGGCTGATTTCTGATACAGTATTAATTCGCTTGATCCTCCCTAAGATGATATAATGCACAATTTATTCGCGCCCAAAATACCGAGTAGGAATAATCGTGTTCACAGACAAGTTAGACCAGCAGTGAAATCACAATCAACTGATGCAAATCATTAGAAATCTAATGTCATAGATCCGCATGAAAGTACCCAATATTCCAAGATCAAAAGTGAGTTTCTGATAAGTTACAACCATATGACATTCTTCAAGCCTTCTAGTCTGGTCCAATGATCACTGTTGGATAAAACCAAAAACATGACAATCAAATTTAGAAAAACAAATCAGATTTTTATTTTATTAGCATTTGTTAACCACCCATCTGAACTTGTTTTCGCTTTCATTTACAGTTGCACCATCTATAACATAACGCGCTATCTTTCATCACGGAGAATGTAATGTTATACGTGTTTAAGTTCATACCTCCGGCAGGACTCCGCCATTAATTTGAGAACAGATCAATACAATCCCCGATAAGGTAAGAATGCAAGCCAATGTAATCAGACTGAACCTCATGACATACACAAAAGAAAAACAAGATTAACAACCCTCCACTGAACAAAACTCAAATGAATATTCAGATGTCTGATCAGAATAGATTAACTTCCTTCGGTAAAAGAGAATTTGAAATGTAAACAACAAATGTAATCAAATCCAGTGCGGAACAGGTCAAGTCAAATCAAGTTAATTGTACCGAGGAGATATGATCATACAAAGCAAAGCATCTACTGGCATTACAATGACTGCTCCAGCTGCTCTGGTACTGACAACTGAAATGTTTCCTTTCTTCATTGAATGCTGTCACATTTTGCATTCAACGTGGATGGCTGTATAATAGATTTTGTTTTGGATTAATTGAAGTGTACGCGCAAAGAAGGTGACGAAGTTCTATTTTTCTATTTATTTTAATTTTGTACTATGCCAAGAGATGAGCTTACAGTGGTGGCAGGGGAAGAAGCATATCTCTACAGGGTGAAAGAGCGAAAGATAAACTATTTAGAGTTCATTTTTTTAAAATAAAGATATCAAATTTTTAAAATACATATTCAAGAGTAGTTCAATTAATTGAGTACAACTGATAAGGATATTGGTATGTTTCTTATTATGTCATTCAAGAAGATTCAAACTTTAGAGGTATAATTGGGTAAGTTTGACTCCCACTGACTTTGATGGACTAGATCCCCTTATTTGTGGCAGCTTAATTGAAGGAAGATTTTTAGTTTAGATGTACACATACTCATTATGTTATAACCTACTTGTTCAAAGGTTAGGGATGTAAATATCTATATAATCTAAATGGTGGCTTTTTGAAAAGTAGAATTAAAAGTTGCATACAAAAGTAAACCAAGTGTAATGCAAAAAATGGTTGTTACGTAATTTGAAGTGAGGTGGAGAGGTAGTAGAAGGAGCAACTTAATGGGCAGAATGGGTGTGAATTAGTTGGAGCAAGAAGAAGTGGATGGAGGTGAAGAGGGAAGCAAGGACAATGATTTTGTTAAAGAGGATGTAGAGGATGCATTAGTTTTTTGGAAACTTCAAAAGATGAGTTTCTAGACAAGTTTGATAATGAACATTTGTGCAATATTTTGACTTCCTTTGCTAGTGTGAAGTGGGTTCTAAGCCATCCAACTAAGTGACATCTTGAAGAATTGTAGATTATGGTCAATCTTTTCCATTCTTGTAGCACCTTTGGTAAGGTGTTTTTGGCTACCTCAGGGGATGTTCTTGACACTAATAAGGAAGCTAAGTTAAACCTAGAAAAGGATTTTGCTAATGGGGCCTCCTTTCAAAAATTTGGGTAGGGCTTGAAGAGGGGTTTTCTTCTCTCTTCCAACCTGCCAGGTTGCTCTAATGGTAATGGGCCAAGGATTGCAATGGGTATACAAGATGAGATTGGCATTTTGGAGCAAAAGGATTCAAAATCTACAAGTTAAAAAGAGCAACATTGTCGAGGTTGGTGTTTCAAGTCAAGGAGTGGATGAAGCTTCTCTAGCTAGTTCCCTCCTCACTCAAAACCGAAGAATTTGATGTTCAACCCTTGAGGCATAGGTTAGGGTAGAAATCTTGGGTCAACCTACTCAAAGGTAAGGACTCTTGTCCTCAAGCTTCGTATGCTATGTTGGATATTGTTTTGGATAATGAGAGCATCCTTCTTGGTTGTTGGTGTAATTAATTATTTAATTACACTTTATTAAGTTTACTTAGGTTTTGTTTAGGTAATAATTATTTTATTTAATTAATAAGTAAGCTTTATTTAGTTGAGTTGTTTTTAGGTCAACATTAGGGTTGCATACTCTGCTTTTATAAAGCAAATCATCTCATGTAATTTCTTAATTCTGAATATATCAATTTGCACATCTTCATGCAAAGCTCTTTTTTTCTTTTTTTTTCTCTTATGTGGAAGGCATTTTTGGTTTGCATGTTTGATTTTGGTTTCTAACATGGTATCAGAGTCTTGACATGCAAACCCTTCTCATATTTTGGAGAAAATCATTGCAGAGTTCGTTCGAGGTTCCTCGAGGGTATCATGCCTTGAGTTCATTTATGCAGCGTTTTGGATCAGATCGAGCTTCACCATTGGATTCAGAGCGCTGGAAAAAGTTAGGATTGGCTTTTATTTTTTTGATCTTGGTTTCTAACATTGGGCTCCTGGATGCTATGGTTGATAGGTTTGTCTCTAGACTTGTTAACACTCTTATTGCGATTTTTCTCAAATCTAGGCCCAATATTGATCTTGTTAGAAGTCGGGCCCTTAAGAAATGGAAACTTAAAGGTTGAGGGGAAATCTCTACTATGGGTAAAGGTTTTTTTTTATTCTCCTCTAATCAACTGGACTATTTTTGCACCCTTATTGATGACCCTTGGTTTTTTGGGAAGAACGAGGCTTTTCCTAAAAGTATAGAAACATGGATTTAACCCTAAGAAGGAGAATATTAGCTAAGTGTTTATTTAGGTTAGGCTTCCAATCCAACCACTAGACTATTAGGAAGACAAGGCGATATAGGAGCATTTGGGTCCACAAGCAATCTTGCATCAACCAAAAATATTTACTTCAATTCATTTGCTTTTGGTTTCTGGTAGTGTTTATTTTAGTTAGTTATTTAGGAGGATTTTTAAATAATTTGGGAAAATTGATGAAGTTAGGTGCCTTGTAGAAGAGCCAAATGGGTATCTATATGTCAAAATTAATGAAGATTGGACAAGATTTGCCTATTATGACTTTGCAATTTTTTAGCTTGCTACTGGTTGCGAACTTTCGAGTTGTTGAAACTACCCTGAGGATGTTTGGTCTACTTTGGGATTTTATGGGAAGTTGTTACTGAATCAACAATTTTCATCGGGTTCTAATGTTTTGGACCAATTGTGATGTGTTTGTGTACACAACTGTAGCAAAAGGTTTGTTCGTATTTGCAAAGTTTTAAGTGAACTAGAATATTTGTATTGGTCATAAGCTTTTAACCAATTTTCTAATAACTTTGTTTGCACAACTGACACCTATGGTTATTTCCACACTTGCGAGTATTCCTTGTCCTTTTTCTTTTTTCGAGAGTTCCATGTCCAACTAGAAGTTTACAAATTAATCATGGTCATCTAAGCTTTTGCAAACATAATCAAGTGAACCGAACATTTATAAGTTAACAAACCAGTTTAGATGAATAGTTTTGTCAATGATGTTAGCATGCCATCAACCGACTTCAACAAGATGATGATGTCACCATGTCCAAGTTTGGAGGTTTTACTGACCAACTGAACCTGAAGTGATATGCCATGTTTGAACTAGCCAATTGCAATATTTTCACTCTCATTTGCATCTATGGGTTTTTGACTTGTTACTGCACTTGCGGACTTATGGCCTACTACTATACTTCAACATTTTTGTAACAAATTGTTAGTTGTAATAGCCAAGATCAAATCTGATTCGAATTCCAAGCCATTGTCTAATGAAATGGAGATCATTACACACATTTGTGATTATAGGAAAGTTGTAGAACTATGATAGAGATCAAGAAATGATTTGAATGTACTCTTGTGATAGATTTTTCTACCAAACTTAGGGTTTTGGATTCAAATTTTTCTATAAACATTAATTTGGTATTGAATAAATGTATTTGGTTGTGCGATTGGCCAATTCAATAGGATTTTTCAAACCTGATTGCATCACAAGGTCTTATTGGGCATAACAAAATCAATTGGTCAACCCACAATTATTGATGGTATCTCTATATGAGAAAATAATGCATCAATACCTAGTTCATTTAATCCATTTCCTACATAACCCCATCAGAGAAAAGCATGTATACAATCTTAAAAAATAACCATAGTGTATAGATCAAATTCATAAGCCACAAGATAACATAAGATATACCTTGGGAAAACCCTCGAGAGGGAAAATCTCAGCCTCTAAAAACATCCATACTCCATTTTGATGGTGTTTTTCTGCACAACAACAACTCAAATAGAATATAAAATATCCTCTCTCTTGAAAGGTTGATCTCTATGAGGAAAGAGATAACCCCAAGGTCTCTCGGGTAATATGTCATGACAATGCAATGAAACCACTCAGTGATAAATGTGAAAATGTTGGTAATCACAAAGGGACCGTACAAAACAAATGTTGGAAGCTCTAAACTTATCAGATTTTATAATAGAGTGATATTCAAATTCTTGGTTCTAACCAAAGTTCAAATAAATAAATAAAGATAAGGGTTTTAGAAATCCTAAGATTAATGTTACTCCTACAATCAACAATACTAATGATGAAATACTTGGAACGAACCAATCCCTCAAAACTAATTTCTGCTCAATCTAGGCTATACCTGCAATCCTACAGAAACAGTGCAATCTTCTAAGGAATTAAATATTTTCAGATTATGGACATTCATTCAATGAATTGGATAAATTCCCACAATTGAACTAAGCACACGAGTATCGGGTACATGTTGACTTTATAGAGAAATCCCACAATCAAGAAGTTGCCCAAAGTATGAACTAAAAATTGCTACAACACTCCAAGTATTAAATCACAAGCACCATTAAATTATTTAACTCTAAATCTAAAATGCATTCAGATATTTCCAAGCAATTTCAAAGATAGAACAAGAACCATGCAGGACAAATCAATCCAAAGAAGGCACCAATAAATAACACAATGTCTTCACTTGCATTGAATCACCAGTAATAACAACAGTTATGTTGTTCTCTGTTGCAGCACTTGCTTGAAATATGACTAACTCCTAATTCTAACTTTCTGCTCTACTTATTAATCTACTTACAAGATCTAGTCTTCTAACTTTGAGCCAACTGTCTAACAACAATCAACCAACCCCATCAAATGAGGTCAAATGCCATACTTATAGAGATTTCATCCTGAACTGGCCCAGGCTAGGGTTACAAACAAGGTTGATCACCAATCAAATCAACCCAGACAACTAACAATAAATCGCCACCCCTCATTGAATGCATGGGGCGCCCCTTCAAATCAGCATTGGACTTTTACAAATCCAGGTACAGACCAAACAAGCCTACGAGTCGCTCTCACCATTAATGCCCCAGCCACGTGAAGCAGAAGGATGGCCACGTACAAGCAAGCTCGATCTGCCCTCGGTTGCAAAGTGTACCTAGCTGAATCTCGCGGATCCCGTAACACCCTCGAAGAACGTGCATCCTTCCCTCATCAACCTCGACAAAAACAACTTGCTCGATCCAGTCTGCACTCAAAGAGCCACAATTAATAACCTGTATAGTATCAAAAATCTGTGCTAATCAATCATGAAAAACATATTCAATCATTAGAAAGATCAAAACAACCATTAGAATCAGTCAAAACTTCATTAAAGTGTCCCTGTAAAAGTTCAGGATTTTCACCCCCTCGCAAAATTCAAGTCAGGAAGGAATTTCGGGGAAATCTAGGCCAGGCAGATTTTAACAAGGGAAGCACAAAAATCACCAGAAGGTCGATCACTTATCAGTCGAAACTCAAGAAACGTCTGCACATACCATTAAATTATCCAAATCCATCAAAAAATGTAGAACCATAAACGACTAGGCCATGAATCCTCCCAGTCATTGACAAATAACGGATTTCAGAAAAATCCTATAGGGACAGAAATTACTGAAAGTGGCAATACTTAGCACACTTCAGGAACACGAAGGAGGAATGGATTATCGAGATTTTCCCAAGGCAACGGATTCTCCCGAAGTCAACATAATCCGCGTGACGTTGACTGACAATTTTGACCTCCCGAAGCCCCCAAAACCACACCACCGGGAGCCATGCATAAAGCCCCCGCAGTATGGCAGTGAACTACACACCGCAACCGGGCTCGGAGACACATGTGGCATCGAGGTAAACCGTGCCACCGTGCCAGACGGACCAAAATCGCGCAACCGTGTCACCGACCAAAGACCCCCATGGTAAGGTGGTGAACCCGTGCAACCACAACCAAGACGCAAAGTCTTCGTGGTAACGAGGTAAACCGTGCTACCACGCCAAGTGAACTAACCCCACGCTACCGCAACTCATCAAACACAGACCTGCGATACAACGGTGACACCGCGCAATCGTAACCTGACATGGAGACACCCGTAGCATCGAGGTAAATGACCCAGAGGCGTAACCCAGGAAAATGAAGAAGCGAAGGAGATTTTAGAGGAATTCGGGGAAGATGAAAGATGCAAAGAATGGAAATCTCTGAAAACAGTGCAGAACTAGCCCAGTCGGGTTTTCAAGGCAGCCGGGGAAATCCGCCAAGGAAGGAAAATCCCGAAAACAGGGAAAAACCCAAGATTGACCCAAAGACTCAAAATTTTCAAAGTGTTAGCTCAGTAGGGGCACTTGCAGAACTAGCCCAGTCGGGTTTTCAAGGTAGCCGAGGAAATCCGCCAAGGAAGGAAAATCCCGAAAACAGGGAAAAACCCAAGATTGACCCAAAGACTCAAAATTTTCAAAGTGTTAGCTCAGTAGGGGCACTTTACAAGCAAGATAGGTACCAAAGAACACTACAAAGTAGCACAAATCCAAGACCAAAGGACCAAAAAATCAAAAAACCAAAAAATCAAGATTTTCAAAGACAAGCTCAAAAAAAAAGGGTAAGGCCACAAAAAATAGCCAAAAGGCCAGGCAAAAGAGGGTCCCTACTTTCAATGGGGTGTGTGTGCAAAACTGCATAACAAATGGTGGCTCCGTTGGGGAAATGCTCCAGAGCATTTCAATGACAAACTGGAATTAAGAACCCAGAATCCCTGGTTTCAGTCCAAACATCACGTTACCTAAGGACTAGGTTTCAAAAATCACAAAAAAGCAAACCTTTCTTGTATCAGGGTCGAAGTGTGTGTTCATGCATTCATTTCCCTTTCCTTAGTTGCAATAGGGACCAAACCTAGTCTGATAGGGCTACGTAAGGATTCCAACTCCAAAAGCAACCTGGATAGAGCCTCATTGTTAGTCAGGCATCCATAGTCCCAGTGAGATTATCACTATGACCCTCCCTAGCATAGCTCTACTGCCAACCAAGCATCCATAGCCCCGGTAGAGATACTAGGATACCCCTGATAAAGTGAACATTTCTTTTGATTTTCAGTATTTTCTTTTCCTTTTCTTAGTTTTGATATTCTCTTTGAGATCGCCTTTTTAAGCTTTCCTTTTCACCTTGCAGGCAATGAAGCCTGCACTCAAGGATGAGAACCATAGTGGCATTGGAGCAGAATATAAGATTTTTCACCCAGTCAAACCTCATAAAGACCATATGCAACCTTGGAATCCTTAAGATTTATATGAAAATATAAGACCCAAATACATTCCAGAATTTAACTTAATCAAGTGACTCCAATTCCAAGCACATGCAACATCGGATGAAGGAATTCCACTAGTTTAATTGACTCTGAAAAGATTATTAGAGTTTGTAAAAGAAATCCCCAGAACAACCTCAGACAAGCAACCAGCCATACAGATGCAACAAGCCCAGAGGAAAGCGAGAAAACCCAAAGAAAGAGCAGAGCAAAAAGCAAAACCAACCAAAGAAAACCTACCCTAACCAAAAGCAGAAAAAGAGCAAAACAAACAAAGGAAACCCTACTCTAACCAAAGCAAAAACAAAACAACAGAAAGGGAACCTAATCTACCTATGTACAAGGAAAGAGTTGCAAACAACTTAGGACTGGAAATAATGCTTCAAATACTACCCATTGGCAGGCAATGGGATATCTTCAAGCTGAGGGTTTTCAAATGAAAAGCATTATCTCCCAGAATCTCTACAATCTGATAAGGGTCGAGCCAAATGGTGTCAAATTTACCATGCTCCCCTTTTGGGTCATGGGCTTTGTCCCAGTAGAGAACCAAGTTAGAGATTCTAAAGACTTTCACCTTGGCCCTCCTATCAAACCATCTCTTCACTACACCCTGATGTTTGGCAAAGTTTTCTAAGGCTTCATCTCTTCTCTCTTCAAGGTGTAATAGTTCAGTTAAGCGGTTTTCACGCTTATCCTCGCCATCATAGTATTCATTGGTGAATTGCAGGGTAGGGATCTTCAACTGGATGGGAAAGATAGGTTCCAAACCATACACTAAGTGATAAGGAGAGGTTCCTAGTGATGTTTTCTGTTTGGTACGATCTACCCAAAGAAAAAATCTAAGTTGGGTGTGCCAATCCTTAGGGTTCTTCTCTAATATCTTTCAGATGACTGTCAATAGGTTTTTATTGGAAGACTCAGCCAGACCATTGCCCTATGGGTAGTAATTAGAGGAAAATTTTGTAATAATTCCATGATCATAAGCCCAGTTAGAAAACTTCAATGATGCAAATGTAGGACCATTATCACAAACTAAATCCAATGGACATCCAAAGCGATTAATAATACCTGAATCAATGAAATTGATTACCACTTCTGAAGTGCATTTTTTGCATGCAAGAGCCTCGGTCCATCTAGTAAAGTAATCAATTACAGTAAGGATATACCTATGGCCCACAAATGAAGGTGGATTGATTGGACCTATAAAGTCCATTCCCCATTATGCAAATGGTTTTACCTCTATAATAGGCTGAAGTGGAAGGGTTGCACACTTTTCCCTACTCGTTGCAGTCTGACATACATGACAATTCCTCACATGGTTATGTGTGTCTTTGAACAAGGTAGGCCAATAATAGCCTCCCCTCATGATCTGATTTGCAGTGGAAGGTGTTGAGCCATGGCCTATGCCATATCTGTCATGAAATTCAGTCATCACTCTCCCAAATTCTTTCTTTCTTAGGCATATCAAATAAACCCCCTCATGATTTCTCTTGTACAAGATAACTCCCTTCATCATAAAACTACCACTTTTCAAACGCAGAGCTCTCCTTTGTACCACATTAAGGTGTTCAAGACACTGCTGGTTCAATAGGTAGTAGATAATTTCATCATACCAATCTCTTGGAGACACTTCTTGGAGGTGATATTGTTGAGTTCTGAGTTCAAGGCTCATCTCAGTCATTGTGTGTGTCAGTCCTTTCCCTCTCACCAATTTCATGGGTTGGATCTCAATATCAAACTCTTGTAACATAGTCACCCACTTGGCTATGCATTCTCCCAATTCATTTTGCATCAACAACAACTTAACTGCAGGATTAGGCACTATGGCAAAGACTTTATTTCTCAGTATATAGTGTTTGAACTTCTTCACAATTCAGACCAGGGCATAGGCTTGATTTTCCACATTGGGGTATCTCAGTTTTGCATCTTTCAGAGGGGCACTCATAAAAGCTATGGGATGTTCATTCCCTTGATCGGATTTTTGAGTTAGCATTCCAGCATAGGAGTGATCAAAAGCAAATGAGTATATGAAAAAGGGTTTGGCATAATTTGGACTTATCAGTACTGGAGCCTCAACAATAACTCACTTAATCTCTACAAATTCCTCCCCTGATTGTGCACTCCATTCAACCTTTGCTTCGTGTTTCTACATGGCATTCAATGGCTTCACTATTTCTACAAATCCAGTGATAAAATTTCTAACAAGTTAATTTTCCCAAAGAATGATTTCATTTCCTTTTTGCTTGCAAGAGGTTGAATTTTCAGTATAGCCCCTACCCATTCTGGATCAATGGCAATACCTTTTTCTAAGATGACATGCCCTAACAACTTTCCCTCGGTGACTCTAAAGATGCATTTCTTGGGATTAAGTGAGATGCCAAACTCTTTGCACCTTTGGATTACTTTGCATAAATCTACAATATGATCACTTCTCCTCTTAGAAAATATTGTCAAATCATCCATGTAAATGATGATGCACCTGCAAACGATGTCTTTGAAATAAATATCCATTGCTCTCTGGAATGTATCTCCAGCATTGATTAATCCAAAGGGTATTCTTTTGTAAGCAAAAGTTCCCCATTTTGTAGTAAAGGTGATTTTGTGTCTATCTTCATATTGCACCATAACCTGGTTGTACCCAGAGTACCCATCTAGAAAAGACATCATCTAAGATCCATTGACAATCTGAAGTACCTCATCCAGTGAAGGGACTGGATAATTGTCCTTTTTTGATGCCCTGTTGAGATTCTTGAAATCAACACACAGTTTGACTTCTCCATTTTTCTTTCATACTGGAACCAAGTTTGTCACCCATGTTGAGTGCCTTATTGGGAATATATTATGTGTTGAAATTATCTTCTGCACCTCCTTCAAAATGATAGGTTCTAGTAGGGCATTAATTAGTCTTTATCTTTACCTGAAAGGCTTAACATTTGACCTCAAGGGAATAGTATGTGTAATGATTGAGGTATCATATGTCTTTAAGTCATCATAACCCCATGCTATCACATCTTGATATGTGTGTAAGGCATAAATAATTCCTCTCCTTTCCTCTGGAGTACACACTTTACCAATGAAGACATTCTTTGCATTTTTTGGAGTTCCCATGTTATATGTTTCACATTGACTACTGAGAGACTCCCTCTTCACTTGTTGTTCCTAGTCTTTTATCTTGTCCAGATCAAAGATTCTCTCCAACTGCACCATACCTCTTGGGATAGTGTTAGTTTCCAGGTTAATGACTCCTTCTAGGTCCATTTCAGCCTCTTGAGGCTCTACCTCATCAATCACTTGAGAAGCAAACGCATCATAGCTAGTAATGAAATCAAGAATATGCTTATCATCCTCAAATACCTTGAAATTAGTGACGTTGTCAGGAACTAAGGGTATTGGAGTGAGTTCCACAATAAAATTCTTGAAGCCTAAAAGTGACAAAGGTTGCAATGTGCTAGTTGTTTGTGCCAGATAATCCGTAGTTTGATTCTTACCTCTAGGGATCAACTGAATGTTGAAGGCATTGAATCCTTCAATGAGATCTCATACTCGATGTCTGTAATTAGTCATCCTTCTGTCATGACATGAGTATTGTTTCCTTACTTCCTGACCACTAACTCAAAATCTCCAAACACTTGCAAAATTTTAACTTTCTTTCTTAAGGCCATTAATAACCCATGAACTAGAGCTTCATACTCAGCTACATTATTGGTGCACTACAATTGGAGTCTATGAGCAACAAAGTAAGTTTTACCTTTAGGACTAATCAACTCAAGTCTTGATCCTGCATCTTGCTTTGACCTAGATCCATTAAATCTCAATGTCCAACAACCATTAGCTCTTACTTTCCTTGAAATACCCTTGTCCTTGTTGCTACCTGAAGGCTCTTCAGGAGGCCTTGGGATCTTTCCCTTGAGATCACTTTGAATGATTTGTATATCCAACCTGACAACTAGGGTTGGATTAATGCATCTTTGTATTTGCCCCATGGCTGCTTGGCACAGGCAACATTCTAGCTTAGAGTGAGGTCCATTGTGAACTTTGCACCGATTGGGGAGAAACAATTTCTTAAAATCTATTTGTCTGTCCAATTGAATTTGATCCTCCACACACTTCTAGATAAACTCTTGGAAATTATCCAGCAAGTTGAGTTGTCTATCTTCCTGATCATCAAGCTCTTTTGTTTGTTCAAACAATACTTCAGAACTGTCGGTTTCTAATGTGGATTCATCAGAAAAGCCTTGCAACATAAAGACTTCCTTTGTATCTGAAATAGGGGTGACCAGGACATAGTTCCCCATGCTGACCTTTGACACCAATATCTCATTCTAAGTATTCTGGCATTCAGTGATCACATAGTTTATTCTAGGTTTTGTTTCAATTCTGATTTGATTTGGGACTCCTTTCCAGGGGAGCCACATGTGAGAATGATATGTGGATGTATATCCATTTAGTGTCTTGGTGAAATCTCGACCCAAGATCAAACCATAAGTGTCAGGAATATCTGCCACCTGAATATTAAGTACTTGTTGCACTCTAGGGTCTGAAGAAACTTGCATGGGGATCATGTTCAGTTCTCCCACTATATTTACCTTTGTTTTGTCGAATTGGGTGACCTTCTTCTGAGAGGCTGCAGGGGTAATGCCTAGAGCCCTACATACCGCAAAAAGAATAATATTTGTAGATGCCCCTGAATCCAACAGACAATTGTGCAGATTTTTCCCAAAGATACGAACAAAAATTAGAAAGGGAGGGGTTTCCATTTTGCCCTAGAACAAACTCAACTGAGTGTCAACTTGTGCAACTTGGTTCTTATCTTTTTCTTTCCCTCTATCTCCAGGTGGTGCTTGACTTAGACCTTTAGGTGCTAGTGAACTAGGAGATCTGACACCTACCTCATTGACTGCTACTCCTTGTGATTTTGTGCTTGAATTGAAATACCCTAGGACTACATTTCTGATTTCAAGAACCCTTAATAACTCAAAATCAGAAAGAGCCACCTTTACTTTCCTTTCACATATTCGCCTAATTGTCCCACATTCATGTCAATGTGGGTCTTCCTAGAATGACCAGTCTCCTTATCTCTTGTTGCATCAATATTGCTTCCTCTTGACATATCAAGTTCTCCTCCTTTTGTAGAGTATTGTGTTGGCACCCGAGGGTAAGATGGATTATTGCTAGCATGTGGGTCTGGTGGAGTGGTAAAATTGTTCGGAGGAATAGATGTAGTAAATGGGCCTCCAGGTTGTGGATTCCTGTTAGGCCTATTCCTCAAATCATACTTTCTTATAGGTTGTTGAAACAATTGTACTTATTCAACACCATCTTCTTCTTCATCTAAGGGACTATTATCATTCTCAGTTTCCTCCTCAAATAATTGAGAGATTTCATCTTCATTGAGAACTTGTTCAACCTCCCCATTCTGGCTACTTGACTCCTATTTCGGTCCATTCTCTTCATCCCTAGGAAAAGGAGCATGATTCAACACCAAAACTGGGGAATCGTAGGGATTTGAGGGTACCAATTCCTAACCAGTGGAGTTTTTCTCAACTTCATACTGAAAGATGGAAGCAGCAGTTTGAAATTTAGGACAATCAATCTCAAAATGTTGACTTGTCTTTTGAAGTCTACACCACCCTGGCAAAGTTGTTTCTGCTAGGTACACACCACTTGGAGTTTTCTCTTGATTGGAAGGTTGACTCAGTGGAGTGGGGAATCCTCCATTATTAGGTCTAGTATTCCATGGCCTATTCTTCCTAGGTGGTTATCTCCTTTCAAATTCTTGTCCACCTTGTTGACCTCTATCAAAGTTCTGACCAGAACCTTGTCCTTTGTCGAAGTTCTAATTTTTGTCAGAGTGTTGCCCTCTATCATAGTTCTGACCTCGTGCAACATCTCGCTTCTCCCTATTATAACTTGATTGTATGATCTTCTGAGCATCTTAGAGTTGGTGATTCTGGTTCCTCAAGTGGGTTACCTCCATATTCAATTTTTTTACTTGCTTAGTTAGCTCATCCAATCTTTCCTTATCAGGACTATTATAAGGCACTGAATTCACATTGTTTGGAGGGTATCCTGACACTCCTCCAGAACTAGTAGACTGATTCAAAACTTTTGAGTTTTGGAAATATGTGGGAAAACTAGTCTGTTGTTGTGGATAAAGGGGTTGATTGGCATTTTGTTTGGGATAACCAAGCATTGGGTGAGCCTGAATTATTGGATGACCTAGGTGTGGAACCGAAGGTAGTTGTGGAATGGGATTCATAATGGGGGTGTGATTAGTTAGAGCTTGGTTGAGAGCTTGGAACTGGCTAGGGTGAGCAACAGGTCCCAAAGATGGCAAGGGTCTTGACAAGTGTTGCCTCAAATCCATGTTGGCCTTAACAACCTTTTTATATGCAGTGAGCAAGGTAGTTCGAGGATCAGTTCTCCACTTAAGGAAGGTAGATGTAAGGCTATCAAGGGCTTCAAAGTAGACCTCTAAGGTAGTGGCATCATCTATAACATAAGGTGCTTGAAGTCTACTGTATGCTCAGTGGAACCTATTGTTGAATGATCCTATAGGCTCATTAACTTCTCTCTTAACCCCAGTAAACTACATGTAGAGCTCATTAGCACTAATGGGAATTTTAAACTTCTGCAAAAATGCAGCCTCAAGTTCACCCCAATTATGAACGGATGCAGCAGGTAAATGATTGTACCAATAAAAATCCTCCTTTCCCAGAGAATAAGGGAAAATTCTGCATGCAACATCCTCATGATTAATCCCTCTATCTCTTAGACAAGTCTGAAAAATCCTAATATGCTCCTATGTTGTTCTTGTTGGAAATAGGATGCCATTTAATTGCAATCCTAAAACATTAGTTATTTCATGAATATCCTAAGTTCCTGAAATGTGTTTATCAAACACTAGGATTAAGAAGGAATTAATAATTGTTGAAATAATCATGATAATTGGCATTTGTAATTAATTCTAAATGTTAAAAGCATGTGTGGACGCCTTGGGATTAGCTCCTACAAAATAGGAGCACATGGGCTCACACATGGGAGGTGACACTCACCTTAAGTTTAGTTAACTAAGTGGTAAATTGAGTTTACTTCAAGAATGCATCCTATGTTCCTATAAAATAGGGATTTTGTTTTGTGTATGTTGAGCACCTATAAAATAGGGTTTGAAGTTCAATTGAAGTTCAGTTCAGTTTAGTTCAGTTGAAGTTCAATTCAGTTCAGTTTAGTTGAAGTTTAGTTCAGTTTAGTTCAGTTTAGTTCAGTTGAAGTTCAGTTCAGTTCAGTTATCTTCAGTTAGTTTTAGTTGCATGTTAGTTGACTTCAGTTAACTTGGAATGCATGCCTAATAACTTGAGTTGCATGACAGATAATAGGAACTACCTTCAGTTAACAGGAGATGACCATTCTTGCATGAATGGTGTTGAGAAATGTTTCAGTTAACAAGAAATATCTTGGACCCACTTTGGGTGCCCAAGTTGGCTTCTTGGAATTAACTCCTTTGCATGCAGAGATATTATTGATTGCCTAATTAAGTGGGGCCCTCTTGTGGGCGCCAACTTTGAGGATAAATCCTTGAGATACTTACAAGATGAAGACTCAGTTGTGACTTCAGTGTGGTACGCCCAAATGGAAGAGGTAGATGGTTTGACATTGGTTTTCACGGTGCATCTCCAATTGCATGAAATTGGCGAACCTTTAAGGGTTAGGGCTTAAGCATTGTTTGTATAACTCATTTGGAGTTTACAATGTTGGAGAAAGTCTATATATCTCAAACAAGTTGTAAAGAGAGTTGGTAAGTTTTATTTGCAGGTTGTGAAGAAGTTTGGTGAAGGCAAAAGAGGCATTCTCAAGCAAGAATTGAAGCTATTGTAATCTACTTCAAGATTGGAATAATAGATCATTTCTTAGTGGAGTTTTTTACCCGAAAGGGTTTTCTCCACGATATATGCTTGTGTAATCTTTCTAATATCCTGTCTACTTCTTCTATCAACTTCTATCTATATTCTACAACACTAAAATTGATTAATCAAGATAATCACCCACAAAGAATTTGTAACAAAAAGGAAAAGCTTATTTAGATCAGAAATCTTAAAGTTTTACAGAGTAGTAAGCTAAGAAAACACCTCAATTTTCGACATTTGGTATCAGAGCTGAGGTTGGGTAGAGTATTGAAGGATTTTTTGGCTTAGTGGGAGCTTTTATTATTTGTGTTATTTGCTGATTTTGGAATTAAGTTTTGTTACAATGAATTCTCAGTTAGATATTGAAAGGTTCAATGGTTCTAACTATGAAATGTGGAAATTAAAAATGGAAGATCTTCTTGAAGAAAGAGATCAGTGGTTAGCGGTTAATAATGAGACAAAGACACCTACAACTATTTCAGATGTGGATTGGTCTAAGTTAGATAAGAAGGCAAGAGGAACAATTAGGTTATGTCTTGCTGAAGCGGTTGTCTTGAATGTTTCAGATGAAAATACTGCATATAAATTATGGAAGAGAATAGGGGATATTTATCAAACTAAGAGTCTCACCAATAAATTGTATCTGAAAAGGCAGCTGTATTCATTAAAAATGAAAGATGGTGAATCTGTTGCACAACATTTAAATGCTTTCAATTTAATTCTCAGTCAGTTAGCATCTGTAGAAAAAGCTAGAAGATGAGGATAAGTGCATTTTGTTACTTTGTTCTTTACCAAATTCTTGGGAAAATCTAATTGTTGCAATTAGTGGTAATGGTGCAGATCCAAAGATGGACAACATTATTCCTACTCTCCTATCAGAGGAGATGAGGAGGAATTCTAAGGAGAGAATCCAAGATGTCTTATTTGTAAAAGGTAGGCCTAAGAAAAAGGAACCTAAAGGAAACAAGGAGGGGAAGGGTAAGTCAGAAGGACGAAGTAAGGTAAAGTGTTGGAACTATGGGAAAATAGGACATGTGAAGAAGGATTGTAAGAACAAGAAAGAAAGTTCTAATTCTTCTACAGAGGAGTCCTCAGATGATAGTAATGATGCATTGGTTATTTCAGCTAATAGTGTTTGTGATAACTCTTTGCTTCATGTATCAGAGTAATCTTCATGGAGAGGATGGTAGTCACGATGCCATGTGTAACTTGGAACTACAGTTCAGTGGGAGTTATTGGCAGTGACTTGGATGCATCATTGGTAAGGTTATCTTCATGTGATTGGGGATATGGTTTGTTCTTGGTTTAGAGTGGTTGATATTATGTCATGGCTTACTCTTGATTCTAGATTAGAGTTTGGCATATTACATGGTTCTCTTGAGACTAGGATGTGTAAGTATGTTATGATGCATGTGATCTCGTAAGAGGGGATGGTTAGATCATGGATGTCATGTTTATATTCAAGGGTGGAGCTTTGACATTGATCTTGTGTAGTTATCTTAAGTATTGTGTACATTAGTCATTTTGCTTGATTACTTCATGAATGTGTTGTGTTGCATTTGGAGTTTGGCATGGTTTGGTTGGTTACAGGTCCTCATGAATACTTGGAGAAATAGGTGAGTCTGGAATTCTCTTTTGGTAAGAGATATTTGTTGGAATGGTTACTTGGAAGGAAGTTTTTTTTTTCAACAGAAAAGATCGAGGAGCCCACACCTATTGAGAAATTATGTCTCAACTTCCAGCTTGAAGTCCTCGTTTTCATGCCTTGGTGATTTTGTGTTGTTTGCAAAGTTCTGGCGGAGGTGGAACCAGGATGGAACTTGGCATTGTTCTGTTTGCCTAAGTTCTGGGTCTCTGGCGGAGGCGGAACCAGGATGGAACTTGGCATTGTTCTGTTTGCCTAAAGTTTTGGGTTTATGTTCTCATTCCTGCTCCGACTCCGACTCTGCTTCCTACCATCTGTTGTTTCTCGCTTCGCAGGTTTTGGCGGAGGCGGAACAAGTTTTGGACGTTGGCAATGTTCATTTTCCAGGCTCCTGTTTCGGTTTTTGTTCCGACTCCGAGCCCGACTCCTACTTTTGTGATCTGGTTCTTCTGGATGTTTGGATTCTCCTCGGGGAGTTTTCCTCCGCTTTGTCCAAGTTCTAGATTATTGTTTCTTGCAGTTGGCGGGGGCGGAACCAGAAATGGTTTGGTTCCTGATCTTGGACTTTTGGTAAAGTCCTGTTTTTGTTTTTGTTCCGTTCCCGGGTCCGACTTCGACTCCGACTCCGGTGTTCCTGTCTTGGTTTGACCCCGGGTTGACTTTACCCGGTCAGAACTGTTTCCGATGAGTTCTCCTTTGCCATGGGCGGACACGGAACTGAATTGGTTCCTGAACCTGTAATTTCGGTAGGGTCTTGTTTCGACTCCAATTCCACTCCCGACTCCGACTCCGACTATGGCAGTGTTTATTTTCGGTGGAGTCTTGTTTCGACTCCTGCTCCGACTCCGACTCTGGCAGTGTTTGAAATGACTTGAAGTCTTGGTCGCGCCCGATGTCTGTTTGATCATTTTGGTTGCTCTATCAGCTGCGATTGCTGATGGGTCTTGGACATGTGGCACCTGGTTGAATAGTGATTGGACGGATGCCAAGATAGTTATTGTGGCAGTTGCATTTGTCAACGAAGGGTGGCGAGCTCAACCATTTTGGTGATGGCATTGAATGCTTGGATGACTCATTGCAAGGAGATCTATTAGATCCGACCAGATGCGTGATTTGAGGATGGACTTCATTGCTCTTCTCAGTCGGTTACTTATGGATGAGAGATGTGTTATTTCTCATAAGTTGAAAAGTTGAGTTGAGTCGTAAGTTCCAGAGCAAGTTGAAGTTGCGGGCTGAAGAACAGAAGGACGTGAGTTTTTGAGGAGGGTTTTGAACTATATGTTGTAAAACATTGTAACAGTGAATCTGAAACTCTCTAGGTGATTGTGAGTTGAACAAAGAAGTCTGGATATTGTATGTAATCGATTCATTACTGTAATACAATAGATTTGACTTTGTGTGGTGGGTTTTTTACCTGAAAGGGTTTTCCCACGTAAATACTGTGTCATCTTTGTTTGCTTATCTTTCTGGTTTCTCATTGCCATGGTTGTATGCATCTCTATATGTTTTAGAAACTATTAGTTTTTCATTTTTGCTTCTCTCCCCTGTAGTAAAGGTGTTAAGGGAATGTATTCCGCACTGTTGGGTTAGTAGATCCGCATTCTTTTCCCTTCAAAGTGGTATCAGAGCTTGGCCAATTCATGTTATCCTTGCTAGGGAAAATTAGTTTTTTGCACTAATACTATTTCAGTGGGAGACTTCCATTATTAAACTTGTTTCTGTTGTGAGATGGTGAGTACATCTGGTAGAATAAATATTGAGAATTTTAATGGCAGCAACTTTGAGTTATGAAAACTCAAGATAGAAGACTTGCTTGTGGATAGAGACCTCTAGATTGCAGTGTCTGGAACTAAGCCACAAACTACGACCTAAGAAGCTTGGGATCTTGCTGATAGAAAAGCAAGAGGATTGATAAGACTGAGTCTAGCCGAATCTGTGCTCTCGAATGTTCATGAGGAGACATATGCAGCTGCTTTGTGGAAGAAGCTTGGTGATATTTACCAAGGAAAATCTCTGGTAAACAAGTTATTCCTGAGAAATAAGTTGTACTCCTTGAAGATGGACGAAGGTGCATTTGTTGCAGATCATCTGAACTCATTTAATATGAGTGTTACTCAGCTGGCATCTATAGGTGTAAAAATTAAGGAGGAGGATCATTGCATGCTCCTGTTGTGTTCGTTACCTGACAGTTGGGATCATCTTGTGATGGCTATTGGAAGCAAAACCACTGCTTTCAAGACTGATGATGTGGTTTCTTCGCTTCTGTCTGAAGAAATGCGAAGGAAATCTTCTGAGATGTCCAAAGATGCTCTTTCTATTCGAGGTAGAACAAAGGAGAAAGGCAAGAAGAAAGACAACAAGTCGAAATCCAAGTCTAAAGGGAGATCAAAGTCTCCTGGTAAAAAGTTCAAGGTAAAGTGCTGGAACTGTGGGCAACCTGGTCATATCAGGAAAGACTGCAAGGAGAAGAAGAAGAAGAATGCTTCTGACAATGAATCTTCTCAAAGTGATGCAGATGCCTTCATTGCAGCAGCCTTGACAACTCAGGCATCAAATGATGTTTGGTTAGTTGATTCAGGTGCCTCTTTTCACATGACATCCAATAGAGATTGGTTCTCAAAGTATGAGAAGTATGATGGTGGAAAGGTATACTTGGCAAGTGATTCAATGCTGAAGATTGTTGGCAGAGGAAGGGTCAAAATTCAGTTTCCTGACGGGAGAGTCAAAGGAATTGGTGGTGTTCTTCACATCCCAGGTTTGGCTCGAAATCTTCTTTCTATTAGTAAGTTAAATGATGCTAGCGTAAAAGTTTTTTTTTCTAGTAAGAGATGTAAAATGGCTAGAGGTGCAATGGTGTTAGCTAAGGGTGTTCGTACTGGCACTCTGTACAAGCTAGATGCATGACCTATTCTTTGTAACAGTGCTTTTGTAAAGTCGTGTAATTTTGCACCTATAGAGAAAGATGAAGACTCTTCACTATCTGCAAATGCTTTGGAGGTAAAACTCCCAGTAGAGAAGACTATGTTATGGCATCATAGACTTGGTCACATTGGTGAGAAAGGTTTAAAAACCTTGAAAAACAAAAACCTTGTAGAAGGGCTTGATGATTGTAACATGAGTTCGATTTCTGTGAACATTGTATCTATGGAAAACAACACCATGTTTCTTTCTCCTCTAGTCCTCACAAATCTTCTGGTATACTGGATTATGTTCATTCTAATGTGTTTGGTCCAGTTAATGTTCCTTTGTTATCGAAGTCTAGACATCATGTTTCTTTTATTGATGATTGTTCGAGAAGGGCATTTGTATACTTTCTTAAAAGTAAATCAGAAGTGTTCAGTCGGTTTAAAAAGTTCAAATCTTTGGTAGAAAATCAGACTGGAAGGAAAATAAAGTGTTTAAGGACAGACAATGGAGGTGAGTTTTGTTCTGTAGATTTTGAAAGGTACTGCACTAATCATGGAATTAAAAGGCATAAAACAACCCCCTACACTCCACAACAAAATGGAGTTGCTGAAAGGTTGAACAGGATACTGATGGAAAAAGCAAGGAGTATGCTGAGTGGTGCTGGTTTGGAGCAAAAGTTCTGGGCTAAGGCTGTGGCTACAGCATGTTATTTGATAAATAGGTCTCCCTGCTCAGCTCTTGTTGATAAGACACCTTTGGAAGCATGGTCAGGTAAGAAACCCTCATTAAGGCATGTTCGGGTCTTTGGCTGTGAGGCATATGTTCATGTGCCAAATGAAAAAAGATCAAAGTTGGATAACAAGGCTGTGAAATGTATTCTCATCAGCTATGGAGTTGGTGTGAAAGGATACAAGCTTTGGAACCCTATTACTGAGAAGGTTTTGTATAGCAGAAGCATGATATTTCGTGAGCTGAAACCTCTAGTAAGTGATCAACAGCCTGAGACAAATCAGAGTGATAAGAAGAAGGATGCAGTTGAGATTCCCCAAACTCCAGAAAGGGAAGAAATGCATGGTGTACCTGAGATTGAGGAGAGTTCAAGCAGCTCTAGAAGTTCTGATGATGAAGAACAACCTCATCCTTGAAGAACAACCTCAACCTCTAAGGAGATCTATACGAGAAATAGGGCAACTAGAAAGGTATGGCTTCTCTATGTTAGATTCAAATTGTGCTTATGCCTTAATTACCAACACCGATGAGCCTAGGACTGTGAAAGAAGCAATCAACATGGTTGATTCAAAGTCTTGGCTAGAAGCCATGAATGAGGAGATGGATTCCTTGAAAAAGAATGATACTTGGAAGTTGGTACCACTGCCTAAAGGGCGAAAGCCTATTGGCTGCAAGTGGATATTCAAAAGGAAGATAGGCCTTGATGGCAGTGTGGAGAAGTATAAGGCACGACTGGTTGCAAAGAGTTTTTCCCAAGTTGAGGGAATTGATTATGGAGAGATCTTTTCCCTTGTAGCAAAGATGACATCCATCAGATTTTTGTTGTCATTGGCAATTGTGTATGACTATGAAATTGAGCAGATGGATGTGAAGACAACGTTTCTCCATGGTGAGCTGGAAGAAGAAATCTTCATGTCCCAGCCTGAGCATTTTGTTGAAAGAGGCAAACAAAATCTGGTTTGCAAGCTAAATAAATCTCTCTATGGTCTAAAGCAATCTCCTAGAATGTGGCACCAGAAATTTGACACATTTGTGTTGTCATTTGGGTTTGTTAGATCAAAATCTGATCATTGCATTTATTATAAATGTGAGAATGATCGTGTGCTTGTTATTACTCTGTATGTGGATGACATGTTATTCATTGGTAATAGCAAGGCTATGATTTCTAATCTTAAAACTCAGTTGTCTGCTAAGTTCGAAATGAAAGATCTTGGAGCAGCAAGGTACATTCTTGGAATGGAGATAACCAGGGATAGAACAAGCAGAAAGCTTTGGCTCAGTCAGAGTAAGTATGTGAAAACCGTTCTAGAGAGGTTTAGCATGACTGATTGCAAGCAACTAGTTGTTCCAATCATGCAAGGATTGAAACTGTCTACTGAAGACTGTCCAAAGTCTGCTACTGAGATGGAGGACATGACCAGTGTGTCTTATGCAAGTGCAGTAGGCAGTTTAATGTATGTTATGGTCTGCACAAGACCAGACATTGCCCAAGTAGTGGAAGTTCTAAGCCGTTTTATGGCAAATCCAGGGAGATCACATTGGGATGATGTGAAGAGAGTGTTTAGGTATTTGAAGGGCACTTCAGATTATGCTTTGTATTACCATGACAGTATGGTTGCATCACAAAGGACTCTTTGCATTTAGGGATATGTTGATTCTGATTGGGCAGGGGACATTAACAGCAGAAGATCCACCAGTGGATACACTTTCACGTTTAATGGTGGAGCAATCAATTGGATGAGCAAGCGACAAGCTATAGTTGTTTTATCCACGACAGAGGCAGAGTACATGGCAGCAACTCATGCTTGCAGGGAGAAAGTGTGGTTGAGGTGTTTGTGTTCAGACATTGGATTTAATGCTGGGTAGATTTCAATCTGCTGTGACAGTCAAAGTGCCATTTGTTTGGCAAAGAATCCAACCTTTCATGCTAGGACCAAGCACATAGATGTGCAATATCACTTCGTGAGGGATATGGTTGAGGATGGCAAGGTCAGTATGGCTAAAGTTGACACCTTGAAGAATGTTGCAGATGCCTTGACAAAGCCGGTTAGCATAGACAAGTTCAGATGGTGCACAAAATGGATGGGCCTTGGGGCCTATGATAGACAGTAAGGTTTGATGTTTTGAGGAAGCTGGAAGTGTTCACCAAGTGGGAGATTGTTGAGAAATTATGTCTCAACTTCCAGCTTGAAGTCCTCGTTTTCATGCCTTGGTGATTTTGTGTTGTTTGCAAAGTTCTGGCGGAGGCGGAACCAGAATGGAACTTGGCATTGTTCTATTTGCCTAAGTTCCGGGTCTCTGGCGGAGGCGAAACCAGGATGGAACTTGGCATTGTTCTGTTTGCCTAAATTTCTGGGTTTATGTTCTCATTCCTGCTCCGACTCCGACTCCGCTTCCTACTGTCTATTGTTTCTCGCTTCGTAGGTTCTGGTGGAGGCGGAAAAAGTTTTGGAAGTTGGCAATGTCCGTTTTCCAGGTTCCTATTTTGGTTTCTGTTTCGACTCTGGGCCCGACTCCTACTTTTGTGATCTGGTTCTTTTGGATGTTTGGATTCTCCTCGGGGAGTTTTCCTCTGCTTTGTCCAAGTTCTGGATTGTTGTTTCTTGCAGTTGACAAGGGCGGAACCGGAACCGGTTTGGTTCCTGATCTTGGACTTTTGGTAAAGTCCTATTTCTGTTTCTGTTCCGTCCCCGGGTCCGACTCTAACTCCGGTGTTCCCATCTTGGTTTGACCCCGAGTTGACTTTACCCGGTCAGAATTGTTTCCGATGAGTTCTCCTTTGCCGTGGGCAGACACGGAACCGAATTGGTTCCTGAACCTGTAATTTCGGTAGGGTCTTGTTTCGACTCCAGTTCCGCTCCCGACTCCGACTCCGACTCCGACTCCGACAGTGTGTATTTTCGGTGGAGTCTTGTTTCGACTCCTGTTCTGACTCCGACTCTGGCAGTGTTTGAAATGACTTAAAGTCTTGGTCGCGCCCAATGTTTGTTTGATCATTTTGGTTGCTCTATCAATTGCGATTGTTGATGGGTCTTGGACGCGTGGCACCTGGTTGAATAGTGATTGGACGGATGCCAAGATAGTTATTGTGGCAGTTGCATTTTTCAACGAAGGGTGGCGAGCTCAACCATTTTGGTGAAGGTATTGAATGCTTGGAAAGCTCGTTGTAGGGAGATCTATCAAATTCGACCAGATGCGTGATTTGAGGATGGACTTCATTGCTCTTCTCAATCAGTTACTTATGGATGAGAGATGTGTTATTTCTCATAAGTTGAAAAGTTGAGTTGAGTCGTAAGTTCTAGAGCAAGTTGAAGTTGCGGGCTGAAGAATAGAAGGACATGAGTTCTTGAGGAGGGTTTTGAACTATATGTTGTAAAACATTGTAACAGTGAATCTGAAACTCTCTGGGTGATTGTGAGCTGAACAAAGAAGTCTGGATATTGTATGTAATCGATTCATTACTGTAATACAATAGATTTGACTTTGTGTGGTGGGTTTTTTACCTGAAAGGGTTTTTCCACGTAAATACTGTGTCATCTTTGTTTGCTTATCTTTCTGGTTTCTCATTGTCATGGTTGTATGCATCTCTATATGTTTTAGAAACTGTTAGTTTTTCGTTTTTGCTTCTCTCCCTTGTAGTAAAGGTGTTAAGGGAATGTATTCCGCACTGTTGGGTCAGTAGATCCGCATTCTTTTCCCTTCAACACCTTGGTTGAATGTGAGTTAAACACACTCGGTGGTTTAGCATACCTCCACAGAGGCAATTTAGATACAGAGACTTGGGAAAGGTATTGGTTTGGTTGATAATGGGAAGGTATTAATTGAGAAAGTTAACACTTTAATTAATGTTACTGATTATCTTATGAAACCATATAGATAAGTTCTCTTGGTTTTAATCATTTGCTTGGAAGCTTCATGATTATGCAGGGTGCATTTGAAGTTAGCATGGATTGATTAGTTGGTGCAAGAAGGCTATTGGCTTTAATTCTTGTACTTGCTATATTATTCCTTGTTTAGAATAATTGCAATGTATAATGTCAAGTGGGAGAATGTTGGAAATAGGATGCCATTTAATTGCAATCCTAAAACATTAGTTATTTCATGAATATCCTAAGTTCCTGAAATGTGTTTATCAAACACTAGGATTAAGAAGGAATTAATAATTGTTGAAACAATCATGATAATTGGCATTTGTAATTAATTCTAAATGTTAAAAGCATGTGTGGACGCTTTGGGATTAGCTCCTACAAAATAGGAGCACATGGGCTCACACATGGGAGGTGACACTCACCTTAAGTTCAGTTAACTAAGTGGTAAATTGAGTTTACTTCAAGAATGCATCCTAGGTTCCTATAAAATAGGGATTTTATTTTATGCATGTTGAGCACCTATATAATAGGGTTTGAAGTTCAGTTGAAGTTTAGTTGAAGTTCAGTTCAGTTCAATTGAAGTTCAGTTCAGTTCAATTATCTTCAGTTAGTTTTAGTTGCATGTTAGTTGACTTCAGTTAACTTGGAATGCATGCCTAATAACTTGAGTTGCATGAAAAATAATAGGAACTACCTTCAGTTAACAGGAGATGACCATTCTTGCATGAATGGTGTTGAGAAATGTTTCAGTTAACAAGAAATATCTTGGACCCACTTTGGGCACCCAAGCTGGCTTCTTGGAATTAACTCCTTTGCATGCAGAGATATTATTGATTGCCTAGCTAAGTGGGGCCCTCTTGTGGGTGCCAACTTTGAGGATAAAGCCTTGAGATACTTACAAGATGAAGACTCAGTTGTGACTTCAGTGTGGTACACCCAAATGGAAGAGGTAGATGGTTTGACATTGGTTTTCATGGTGCATCTCCAATTGCATGAAATTGGCGTACCTTTAAGGGTTAGGGCTTAAGAATTGTTTGTATAACTCATTTGGAGTTTACAATGTTGGAGAAAGTCTATATATCTCAAACAAGTTGTAAAGAGAGTTGGTAAGTTTTATTTGCAGGTTGTGAAGAAGTTTGGTGAAGGCAAAAGAGGCATTCTCAAGCAAGAATTGAAGCTATTGTAATCTACTTCAAGATTGGAATAATAGATCATTTCTTGGTGGAGTTTTTTACCTGAAAGGGTTTTCTCCACGGTATATGCTTGTGTAATCTTTCTAATATCCTGTCTACTTCTTCTATCAACTTCTGTCTACATTCTACAACACTAAAATGGATTAATCAAGATAATCACCCACAAAGAATTTGTAACAAAAAGGAAAAGCTTATTTAGATCAACAATCTTAAAGTTTTACAAAGTAGTAAGCTAAGAAAACACCATAATTTTCAACAGTTCTATTACGTCATTTATGTGAAACTTAGAGAAAAAATGCTCAGGGTTTTTGGCCATAACATTGTAGTTATCGAATGATAGAGGTGATGGGTTATTTTCCAAGAAAGCCATTGGTGGAGGTGGAGGAGGTATAGGTTGATTGATGACTGGTTGAGATTGTTGAATTGAATCAGCCTCAGAATCGGATGAAGATGAGGTGGATGAGGGTGAAGATGGTGGGAATAATGGTTTGTATGATGACTCCTCCCTTCTTCTGGTCCTTCTTGACCTAGTTGGAGGTGGCAATTCTTGAAACTCTTTTTTCTTCTCCAAGTGTAGATCTGGTTCTCCTTTTGAGTCTCTCAGGAGAAAGGGTGTTTAGAAAACACTCCAGCTTGCTTATTCAGGGCCCTCCTTCTAGCGCCAATCTTGTTGATTGTATTTTTTTGCACAACAACAACTCAGATAGAATATAAAATATCCTATCTCTCTTGAAAGGTTGATCTCTATGAGAAAAGAGATAACCCCAAGGTCTCTCGAGTGTCAGGACATGATAATGCAGTGAAACCACTTAGTGATAAATGTGAAAATATTGTTAATCACAAAGGGACCTTACAAAATAAATGTTGGAAGCCCTAAACTTATTAGATTTTATAATAGAGTGATACTCAAATTCCCGGTTCTAACCAAAGTTCAAAGAAATATCAAAATACAAGGGATTTAGAAATCCTAAGATTAATGTTACTCCTAAAATCAACAATAATAATGATGAAATACTTGGAACAAACCAATCCCTCAAAACTAATTTATGCTCAATCCAGGCTCTAACTGCAATCCTACAGAAACAGTGCAATCTTCTAAGGAATTAAATATTTTCAGATTATGGACATTCATTCAATGAACTGGATAAATTCCCACAATTGAACTAAGCACACGAGTATCGGGTACATGTTGACTTTATAGAGAAATCCCACAATCATGAAGTTGCCCAAAGTATGAACTAAAAATTGCTACAACACTCCAAGTATTAAATCACAAGCACCATTAAATTATTTAACTCTAAATCTAAAATGCATTCAGATATTTCCAAGCAATTTCAAAGATAGAACAAGAACCATGCAGGAAAAATCAATCCAAAAAAGGCACCAATAATAACACAATGTCTTCACTTGTATTGAATCACCAGTAATAACAACAATTATGATCTTTTATGTTGCAGCACTTGCTTGAAATATGACTAACTCTTGATTCTAAATTTATTCTCTTCTTGCTAATCTACTTACAAGATCTAGTCTTCTAACTTCGAACCAATTGTCTAACAAAAATAATAACAACAATCAACCAACCCCATCAAATGAGGTCAAATGTCATACTTATAGAGATTTCATCCCGAACTGGCCTAGGCTAGGGTTAAAAAGAAGGTCGATCGCCAATCAAATCGACCCAAACAACTAACGATAAATCGCCATCCTGCATTGAATGCATGAGGTGCCCCTTCAGATCGGCCTTGGACTTTTAGAAATCCAGGTACATACCAAACAAGCCTGCGAGTCACTCTAACCATTAATGCCCCAATCGCGTGAAGCAGAAGGATGGACATGTACAAGCAAGCTCGACTCGCCCTCAGTCGCTAAGTGTACCTAGCTGAATCTCGTGGATCCCGCAACACCCTCAAAGAACGTGCATCCTTCCCTCATTGGCCTCGACAACAACAACTTGCTCAATCCAACCTGCATTCAAAGAGCCACAATTAGTAACCAGTATAGCATCAAAACTTTGTGCTAATCAATCATGAAAAAGTATTCAATCATTAGAAAGATCAAAACAACCATTAGAATCAGTCAAAACTTCATTAAAGAATCCATGTCAAAGTTTAAGATTTTCACCCCCTCACGAAATTCAAGTCGGGAAGGAATTTCGGGGAAATCCAGGCCAGGCGGATTTTAACGAGGGAAGCATATAAATCATCAGAAAATCGATCACTTATCAGTCAAAACTCAAGAAACATCTGCACATACCATTAATTATCCAAATCCATCAAAAAATGCAGAACCATAAACAACTAGGCCATGAATCCTCCCAGTCATTGACAAATAACAAATTTCAGAAAAATCCGACAGGGACTGAAATTACTGAAACTGGCAATACTTAGCACACTTCGGGAAAATGGATTATCGGGATTTTCCCAAGGCAACGGATTCTCTCGAATTCAACATAATCCATGTGTCATTGACTGGCAATTTTGACCTCCTGAAGTCCCCAAAATGACCAAAACTGTGCCACCGTGAGCCACGCATAAAGCCCCCGTGGTATGGCAATGAACCAAAATCATCTACTCTATTCATCTATTTCATTAATAATGATTAAATAATTTATTTAATCATTATTTTATTTTCTGCCTAAGGTTCCTAAAGTATGTAATTGAATAATTAAATACTTTACCTTACACCTTTTCTTCTCTAAATTAAATAAATAAGACAATTTATTTAATTTAGTCACTTAACCTTTTTGATTAAAAATCAATTTTTAATTCCTCATTTTCTCTCTCCTTGTCACATTCTCCATAATCCTCTTTTAATTTGGATTAAATTAATTAATCCATGATTAGGATGTGCACCACTTAATCAAATTTAGTGTCACATCCTCCATAATCTCCCTCTTGCTTCTAATCTTTCATTAATTATCCTAATCTTGTGTTTGCACAACCTTAATCAAGGTCATTAGCCTAATCAGTACCTTGGTCAACTCTCCCCATCCCCCAATGAATTTTTAATTCATTTTTATTCATCCAAGGCTCCTCTCTTCCCCATGTGAATTTTTAATTCACTTTTATTCCTCCAAGGAATCTTCTCTTCCCCATGCAAAATTCTAGAACCTTTGAATTATCACATCACATGTGCCAAAGTCTTCTAGAACCTTGGACTTGTCACATCATTCACATGTGGCAAATCCCCACCTTTTTGGAAACCCTCTCTTATCCACTAGATTCTTTCAATCATTGTGAATTTTTAATTCACTTTTATTCCTCCAAGGATTCTTCTCATCCCCCAAGGTACCTACAAGGTACTTGTCCTTCCTCCACATCATGTACCTCTCTTCCACCTCACTCCCACATCATCTCACCCTAGGCCATCTTACATTCCACATGTCAAGATGTGAGGGCTTGTGAGTCCTCAACTCACCATAGCCCTTCATCTTGGCTTTGTTGGATTAATCTCAACCATTGAATTCTCTAGAGAATTCAAATTGTTCTATAAATACCCCCTCCTTCTCATTTTAAAAGAATCAATCTTTTTCTATCAAAACTCTTGCAAATTATCCATTTGAGCTTATCTTGTCTTTACCATAGTATTTTGAGCTCGCCATTACCATGTCTTCACTCATCTTGCATATCACTTTGCATATTTGATTTAACTTGCCATCCAAGGAGCACACAAATATTCAAAGATCAAAGGGCCAACCAAGGAAGAAGCATCATGAAGGTATAATCACTCTTTATTTTGTTTCATCTTGCTTTCATGTTTATCATTCCTTAGGCTAATCGTTGTGGTGTCTTCTTTGTGTTATTTCTTTTTATTGCATTAATAGTTTGTTTAGCATCTCATAATAGGACTTAACATTTTAGGGATCACAACAACATTTTAGCCATTTGCAAGCATTCTTCATCAATCCACCAAGTCATTTAGCCAGTAGCATTTTATCACATTTTGCATCTTGCATCTATTCACCTCCATAGCCATCCAAGGATCACACAAACTCTCAAAAATCAAGGGCCAACCAAGGAAATCTGCAACACAAAGGTATAACAATTTATCTTCTTGTTTTTTTAATCTTTCTTGCATAGATATTCCTTAGGCTAATCTTGAGGTGTATTTCTTGTGTTTTTCCTTTTAGTGCATCATTAGTTAGTTTTGCATCTTAGAATAAGGGTAGAATATTTTAGGGATCACAAGTTCAATTAATGAAATACATCATCATAGTCATACATGAAACCACATGAATCTCCAACATACTCTCATGCTCCATCAAGATATTTGCAATAAAACCAAATTGACCACCATCTCAAGCAATAACTCCTCTCATCCTCCAACATGCCACCTATGAGAGAAAAGGAACATGCGAAGGTGAAGATGCACCAATCTAAAAACACAAGCATCAAATCCAAGTGATAACAAAGACTCCAAGTTGTTGTCAAAGGTAAAAACCTGCATGACTGGAGATAGCATCAACACATGCTAATACATCCAACCATCCATACCTCTTAGGTATCAATAACATTAGTAAACTCATGCCAAAAACATATGCAACCCATAAACTACAATCAAGCTCCTTGTATCAAACTTGTCGATGAAGAACACATATACCCAAGAAATTGCATTGCATGGGTAATGTCAAATCTGAATATAGCTCAAGGCATATCAACTCTACCAATCAAAACTCATACCAAGGCATGAAAAATGATCAAAATAATGTAGTACCAAGAAAAATCACAATGATCCACACATGCAACACCAATATTCGCATACACTCTCATAACATGTCACCATAACTCTCCCAAATCATATGAACATGAACAACTAGGAAATAATCATAGAACAAAGAGAGGAAACTTATAATCATAGCATGTCCTTCTACCAACATCTCAAAGTGTTACATGTTGTGTCAAGTATGATCTCCTTACAAACCCAAATGAAAAACCTCAACAACATCCAAACATTCAATTTCTTGGATCAAACAAAACATATGTATCATGTATAATGCCAACATGGATTTAAGTCTCTCCAACCAAGGAAAATCAAACTTGAAGTATTCATTCCCAAAATGATGAAATGAGCCCAATAAAAACCTCCTAAAATTCCTCATTAATGGATGATAACATAAATAAACACATATGTACAAGGAGAAAACCATACCAAACATCCCTCAAAATGAATCCTCTAGAACCAACTATCCATAGCTCAAGATCCATATCTATGAAAGATAAAGCATAAAACATAACACATGAAAGAAAGAATGGGGAAATACCTCTCAGATGATAAATCACCAAGTATACCAAGAGTGGGGATGATAATGCTCCTTCAGGATGACCAAGTCATCATGACTCACTCCAAGAACAATCTCCTCTCAAGTTCATCATGAACTCACATCCATATCTAGGTGAAAGGCTCCTCGGTCTTCCTACTAAAACCTCATAAAAGAGTACTTCTCTTGACAAATGTCTCTAATCCAAAGAGAACTCCAAGCTCACTTAAGTCTCCAAGTATTCATGAGCACATGAAGCCGATCAATCCATGTTAAGCTCCAAATAGAACACCACACTAAATTATGAAGCTCCCAAGCACATGACCAACATACTCAATACAAAGAGAACCAACAAGACCAATGTCAAAGCTTCAACTACATAGTTAGGAATCCAAACATGACATCATGATCTAATATCTCCTCCTAGGAGATCACATGCACCAATGCACACATCCTACTCTCAAGAGAAGATATATCATGCCAAAACTCTAATCTAGAATCAAGAGTACATCATGATATAATACTGAACACACTCTAAACCAAGGATCAACATCTCCAATCACCTGAAGATAACCATCTCCTAACAAGGAACCTATAAATGTGAAAGAACTCTTCTTCAACAAAAGGATCCGAGATCTCCTCCAAGACATCCACAAAAACTAAATAAGATCATCCATCACCAATGATGAATCCACACCACTACCAACAACTCCCATTGAGTCGTGATACCAAGATATACATGGAATCGTGACAACCATATCCTAAATTAAAATCATCCATGGTCCACACACACTCAACTACAATCCCAAAAACTCTAGAGAAGAATTACAACCAAGATCTCCAAGCCAAGAAGATACAACCACCATCAAAACGTCAAGATTCAATCCTACACTGCCAAATCATCACTTTCAAAAGCTCCCACTAAAATGTAACCAAGCTATCATGACATAGTAATAAAGTCACATGCTACAAGTCTCAAACATTGAAAATCATGACACTCTAACCGTCCATCCTCTCAACCCAATGAAGTTCATCCCACAATATTGTGTCCACTTCCAAGACATCTTGATTTAGGCTGAAATCACAAGTTTTCTAGAAAATTTAAAGATTTAAGCCTTGATGGGTTCCATCTAAAGGGCTTTAATTGAAGAGGGTTAGATAAGACCACCTTGTAGGAGCTTATATGGTGGTTGCGGCATATGAACATAGGTAATGGTCTGGTCGGTGACCAAAATAGTTATAAAAAGTCAACATTAAAAAGAAAAGCAAACTTTATAATATTCTAAACCGAAGTTTATAAAATATTAAAACAATTGTTGATATAAATGAAATGGTACCGACCATCTGCAAAAAGAACTAAAATGACATTGAATCTGCAGAAGCCCGCGTAAGGATGACATGAGAGGAGAGGAGAGTATACTGAAATAGATGTTTTCTGATCTGCAGACGATCGACTAGTGATGCAGAGACTATACGATTGTATGACCACGTACGGATTCGTACGACCTTAAAAAATATTTCCTCACACCTTGACTAAAAATATCAAATTTCAATGATTTGGTAGTTGATCCTTAGGTTCTCGAGCCTTTCATATGTAATGGCAAGGTCAGTTTTCACCCAAACAACTCTAAAAAATTAGCTACCTCCCAGATCTGGCAATTGAAACCCTCATTCAAACCCTTGCAAATTTGAAAAAATATATCGATTTTAACAAAATGAAAGCCAAATCTGACTTTCACTAATGCCTTGGATTCAATGCTGAGGTTCTCAAGATCCCAACTCACACCCAACAAAAATTTCACACCAAGATAGGTCCCTTAGATTTGGGAAGATGTTTGTAGCATTGAAGCTCTAATACCATGTTGGAAATATTAATGAACCTGGATGAAGTTGCACACTCTTCAATGGATCAACCAAGAAATATACCATCCGCAAGAAAGTGTTACAACATGAGCTTGCATGAATATTGAGAATTGATATGATGATCTAGAATGATTTACAATGTACAAGCACCTTATATATAAGCAATGTGTGATGAGGTATGATAACTACCCTTGATACAAATATTAAATGCATGAGATAAATATTAAATGCCTAAATTACTAAAAGTAAATAATGAGACATGGCCCCATTATAACTGGGATAATGCCAATTAGTTGCTGTCTGTGTCGGTGTTCTATTTTTTGGCTGCCTTTCTGTGGTTTTTGTGCTGTCAAAGTGTTGTCTTTGTTACTTTTGCTTCAATGTTAGTTTTTTAGTCTTGTTCCTTTTTGGCCCTTGTGGCTCCTTGTGAAGGGTACAACACCCTGTAAATGCTACTTAAATTTTCAAAAACTAACTTCTAGAAATGGCACCTAGGATAACTTAACTCCTAAGTAAACTTATCATGTCAATAGGTCCTCACTAATGACTAGTTATGAAATAAACCCATTCACACCAACACAACTTAGATAAAACCTCCTTGGATAGAACCACTCTACTCTTAAATCATACCCACAGTGGAGTCTCCTTCGTATCTATAAAAATGGTGACAAAAAACCACTTTTTCTTTACCTTTTGAGAGATCAAATAAAGTCATTTAGAAATTATGTTTTGTATGTATCCCTTATTAAGCTTTGGACAAAAACTATAATTTTTAATATTTTTTAATTTATTATTATATCTATTTTTTATTTTTTGTGAATGTAGGTTTTCACCAAACATCAAGGTATTTGTTTCACACAAAAAATAGAAAAATAGAGAAAAAAAATCTAAAAAATATATGTGCCTTGGGTATTGATGTCCTTGTTTCAAAAAAATATATTTGAATTTCGATACATACGAAACAAGTTATGTGTTACGACTTACACTTATGTCCAAATTATAATTACTTTGACTTAAAAAATTAATTAAAAAAAAATATAACATTAAACCTTATAACTACCCAAATGTACACAAAAGAGAGAGCGAGAAGAAGGTATGAGCGATGTTAGATGTAGGTATTTTAAGAAATAATTAAAGTGGTTACTCCTCTCTAGTGGTAATGGTTCACAAGAAAGATGACACCTAGTAAATGTATCCCAATTATAAAGAACTCATCAAATAGATCATAAAAGATAAGTTTTCAATTTTAGTAATTAAATATTTGTGATATGAACTAAATGGTGTTTATTTTAACAAACTTGATCGTCATCTTGGTTATCATCAAATTAAATTTAGAGATGAGGAAGTGGGTAAAAGTAAAGATACATGTGACACTTTTATAAAGGAGATGACCAGCACAAATATAATTTTAACTTCGAACATCTAAAGTGATATTTATGTTTTCAATTTTAAAATGACGTAAACTAATGAAATGTAAAATACTTCATGCAATTTTATGTTTATAATTTTGTATGTCTTTAAAAATAATATATATATATATAATATATTTAAGAGTAGAATTTGAAGTGCTAATATATATATATATATATATATATATATATATATATATATATATATATATATATATATATATATATATTTATATATTATAAATTTAAGAGTAGAATTTGAAGTGCTAAAAAAATCAGAAAAAAGTGAGGTCGACAAGATGTCACAAAAAAAAAGCAAAACATTATATTTCTCTTAATTTTTTTCTCTAGATAGATTACATGAGAATATAGTGCATGGAAAAAAAAATGAATATTTTTTTTTAATACTTTTTTTAAGTTGAACTTACTCGACATGTCATAGTTTTCATGGGATGTAAAATTTTATCTAAATTTTTATATATTTTTTTAAAAAATTATACCCTCTTGGAGAGGATTCTTTCCTCTAGTGCACTGCATAATTTTTTTTTTTAAATACAATATGTTTTAAGATTTTTTATTTCTAATCAATCTCATGTTTGATAATAAAAACCTACTTACAATAAAAAAATTTAAATCAAAATATAACTAGTCAAAATATCAAAAATATTTTTTTTGGATTCTAGATTTCGAGCTCTACAAAAGGGTATTTTAATGAAAGTATTCCTAGTTGGAGAAATTCAGAGTTAAAGTTGAAGTTTTTTTTTAATTTTCCCTAAAAGAAGGGTTAAGCTATCACATAGGCAACCACATAAACACTTCAAATGAATTTTTTTCGATTGAAACCTTCACATAACTCCAACCGCAATTCAAAATTTAAATGGGAAATTTTTATTTTATAGTTTTAGGTGAAATGGTTTTTTTCTAAAACCATTTAGGGTGAAATTGTGTTGCTCAAAAACTATTTTTTTGGCTGAAAGTGTAACACAACTCTATGCTTTAAATACTCATGTAAAAAAGGAAAAATTTCAAACCATGAGAACCATTATAAATTTTTAGTGATGTCTTTTGGCCTCACGTATATATCCTCTAAATTTAAAAGTTTGGTGAACTATCGTCAAGTCATTTCTATAGAAATTTTGATTGGTATTTATAACACATCTTTATATATGAAAAAACTTGGGAGGAACACTTTTAACATGTGAATCAAGTTTTTGGCACTCTTGAATAACATCAACTTTATTCTAAGACATCCAAGTGTGTTTTTGGGTGTACATATGTCATATCATTTCACGTGAGGGAGTTAAGGTGGATTCTCATAAGATTAATGCCATAATAGAATGGGAAGTTCTTAGATACCTCAAGAACCTATAGGTTTCACTAGGGCTTACAAGTTACTATTTCCTATTTGTAAAAAAATATGGTAGAATAGGAGTACAAATCATAGACTTATTGAAGAATGAATCCTTCTAGTGGAATAAGGTAGCCACCAAGGCATTTGAGAAACTCAAGGAATCCATGTGAATATCTCTAGTAATAGCTACCCTATTTTGTAATAAAACCTTAATTATGGAATATGAATCTTTTGGTTCTAGGATATAAGTAATAGATAAGGCTAGAATTTGAGTCACCAAGTCAAAGAAAATAATTTGTTAAATCCTAATTATGAGATTCAAATGATTGTTATCATACATGTAGTTAAATAATAGATCCCTTATCTAATGGGGAAGCACTTTAAGGTAAAGAAAAATGATGATAGCCTCAAATGCTTCTTGGAAGAGAGGTTTTCATCTAAAGAACAAAAAAATTAGATCATAAAAATATTGGGATGTGACTTTGAGATAATATACAAGAAAGGAAAGGAGAATTTTGTGGTTGATGCTCTATCTAGGAGGGATGAACCCACATAATCACTAATGTATGTCATTTCCGTATTATAATTAGATGTTGGGGATGAGGCATGAGAATAATGTTAGAAGTACATGGATACTCAAACTCTCATTCAAAAATTAAGAAAGATTCATGTGTGTCAAGAAAAATTGTATAGAAAAGATATTATCTATGGGACAAGGATAAATTGTACCTATGTAAGAAATCAACGCTTAATCTTAAGGTTTTTATAGAGCTTCATGTGTCTCCATTAGGTTGTCATTTAGTATTCTTGAAAATTTATCACATAATTAAGAATGTTTTCTTTGGTAATAGACTAAAAGGGGATGCCAAATTTATGGTGGAATGCATGGTACACCAACACAATAAAGGATCCAAAATATTAATACTCCAATCATTCTACAACCCTTATCTATTCCAAGTTAGAGTTGGGAGGAGTGTTGAAAATTGAGATGTTTTCTTAGCTTAGTACTTTGTAAAACTTTAAGATTGTTGATCTAAATAAGCTTTTCCTTTTATTACAAATTCTTTGTGGGTGATTATCTTGATTAATCCATTTTAGTGTTGTAGAATGTAGACAGAAGTTGATAGAAGAAGTAGACAGGATATTAGAAAGATTACACAAGCATATATCGTGGAGAAAACCCTTTCGGGTAAAAAACTCCACCAAGAAATGATCTATTATTCCAATCTTGAAGTAGATTACAATAGCTTCAATTCTTGCTTGAGAATGCCTCTTTTGCCTTCACCAAACTTCTTCACAACCTGCAAATAAAACTTACCAACTCTCTTTACAACTTGTTTGAGATAAATAGAATTTTCTCCAACATTATAAACTCCAAATGAGTTATACAAACAATGCTTAAGCCCTAACCCTTAAAGGTACACCAATTTCATGTAATTGGAGATGCACCGTGAAAACCAATGTCAAACCATCTGCCTCTTCCATTTGGGCGTACCAAACTGAAGTCACAACTGAGTCTTCATCTTGTAAGTATCTCAAGTCTTTATCCTCAAAGTTGGCGCCCACAAGAGGGCCCCACTTAACTAGGAAATCAATAATATCTCTGCATGCAAAGGAGTTAATTCCAAGAAGCCAACTTGGGCGCCCAAAGTGGGTCCAAGATATTTCTTGTTAACTGAAACATTTCTCAACACCATTCATGCAAGAATGGTCATCTCCTATTAACTAAAGGTAGTTCCTATTATCTTGCATGCAACTCAAGTTATTAGGCATGCATTCCAAGTTAACTGAAGTCAACTAACATGCAACTAAAACTAACTAAAGATAACTGAACTGAACTGAACTTCAAACCCTATTTTATAGGTGCTCAACATGCATAAAACAAAATCCCTATTTTATAGGAACTCAACATGCATAAAACAAAATCCCTATTTTATAGGAACATAGGATGCATTCTTGAAGTAAACTCAATTTACCACTTAGTTAACTAAACTTAAGGTGAGTGTCACCTCCCATGTGTGATCCCATGTGCTCCTATTTTGTAGGAGCTAATCCCAAGGCGTCCACACATGCTTTTAACATTTAGAATTAATTACAAATTCCAATTATCATGATTATTTCAACAATTATTAATTCCTTCTTAATCCTAGTGTTTGATAAACACATTTCAGGAATTTAGGATATACATGAAATAACTAATGTTTTAGGATTGCAATTAAATGGCATCCTATTTCCAAAAAGGAGGTATCCATGGACTTCATCACTAGGTGTCCCAACTCTAAAGGAAAAATATTATCATGGTTGTTGTAGATAAACTCACCAAATATGCATATTTTTGTGCTTTGTCACAATCATTTGTAGAAATTACCATACCCCGCAAAATTTATGGATAGGTCACTTAAAAGCTACATGGGACTCCAAAAAATGTTGTAAGTGGTTGTGCTTCTATATTTACTAGCTTGCCTAGGCACTTAGTTTGTTATATCTCATTGTATCATCCTTAATCATATGGATAGACTAAAGTGGTCAACATATTCTTGGAGGGATATATAATATAATATAACACTTCTTTTTGTAGTTCATCCAAAATCTCTCCATTTTTGGCACCATATGGGTACCATATGTTAACTCTTTAGGGCGCACCCAAAGGTTAAATAAGTTGAAGATGACATTCAATACTAGAAAACAATAACTCTCTAGGCTCAAGGATAACTTGACACCGCCACAAAATATAATGAAGTGTCAAATTAATCATCACCATAGTGAAAGAAACTTTCATGTAGGATATTGTATATTTTATATATTATAGCCATAAAATATGCCACTAAAGAAATGGAAGGATAGCAAGCTTGTACCTAAGTGTTATGGGCCCTATAAGATTTTGTAGAAGATTGACAATGTAGAATAGAAGCTAGGGTTATCTAAATCAACAAAAAACATGATTTCTTCCATGTCTTTTGTTTGAAGGAGGTTATCAAACAAATATTTGTTGGTAGATGTTCAACGCTCCCCTCGAGATATGTGACATGGACTAACCGCCTCTCATGGATCCATTAGCTCTAACAGTTGTATCGGGCATTAACAGGTCAATTTTTTGGTGCAACGATAACTGTGGGCCAACAAGTGGTATCAGAGCCAAAGGTGTCGGGTTCGAATCCCCTCGGGTAATGTTGAGGGGGAGTTTGTTGGCAGATGGTCAATGCTCCCATCGGGATTCATGGCATGGACTAACCGCCTCTCGTTGATCTGTTAACTCTGACAGTTGTATCGGGCATTAATAGGTTGATTTTTTGGTGCAATGACAACTATGGGACAACAATATTTTCAATCCAGATAGATTTAATAGAGCTTTATGATGAATAATTATTTTGGAACTTGAGGGATTTTTTTTTTAAATGCACTAAGAGGTTTTTGTTGAGAACTATTATAGAGTATTTGATCAAGTGGAAGAATTCTCCTATCAAAGATGTTGCATAAGAAAATGGAGACTTCATGTAAAAGTGTCCACATTTGATCCACATTGAGGATAATGATTCTCTAAAGAGGGGTTTATGTTATTTCCTAAACCCATTAATTTTATTAGGATGTGTGGTGGAATTATAGTTATCATAACCCATATTTGAGTTATGTGATCATCTAGATAATATTATATAGTTAGTTATGCCATCTTGGGTAGCATACATGGTATAAATATAGTATGTATATTAGGTTGTGGTTATTTACTATCATCATACTACAAATTTTATTCTTATTGGCGTATTTTTGAGAATTCCCCCTTGAAGATGATGATTATTATTATAAAGGATTAGAAAATTATTTCCTATTCTATTATTCTCTTGTGCAAGTAATTTAATTACAACATACTTGAGCCATCACGACACACCACTCTATCATATGCCCAATTGTTTGAATAACTTAATGTTGTATACAAGATACATTATGGGTTTCTTATTTTTTTATTGTTAATAGAAAAGATAAACTCCTTAAAAACTCTACTAGAATTCAAACTATTATAATTCAAGAATGTTGGCACCAATGATAAAGAATGGTGAGGTCTACTCAAACGTCTCTTTTAAGCGCATGTCCTTGTTGTTATTGCTTAAAGATTTCTTTATTAGTTATCAATGTATGTTACAAATAAATAAATAGATCCAAAAAGAGAATCCAAATAAATATAATAAATTATCCACCTTAAAGGAGAGAGAAAAACATAAGAGATTTGGTTGAGACAAAAGATTAAGCATTACATTTATTTGGAGGATTTTCAATACTCTAGTTTATAGAATTTATAACATGAGCAAATGGTTGAGCAAATGGTAGAGGAAAAATAATATCTTTATTAGCTTTCTTATCAATTAGGGAGTTCAATTTTATAGCAATATCCACACTATTAGTGAAATTGATTAAATTTGATTAAATTTCTTTAGATTTTTTTTTTTATCTTGAATCAGTAGCATTTTGAGCTAAATAGATCTAACCACCTAATTGTTAGAAAAGTATTAGATAATCAATTAAGATTCCTTATAAACTAAAATATTTTGAATTTTCCTTTAGCTACAAGAGAAAGATAAAGTTGTTAACCCATCAACTTTGTAGTATTATTGGAGGACTACTCCTAATTTATGTAAAATTATAAAACCTTAGAGTGCAACCCAAACCAAAGACTCCAAAAATAGAAACAATGTATGCACTAGCTTTCAAATTGCCAAAAAAAATAGAACTAGGTATTTGAAAATGACAAAGGGGTTTTAAAGGGAAGGGGATTTGATATATTCAATAAGATTCAAAAAAATTACACACAATCGAATCTAGAAATTTTTTGCAATTAACACTATGGATTGTGGAAACTTGTTATCTTTAAGATTCCATCTTTTGAGAAAATAATAGTCAAGTCTAGAGAGGATGCTTTATTTAGCTTTGAATGAAGCTTTGACAATTTTAATAATGGCATATTAAAATTTGTGTATCAAATCTTTCCTTTGAGTGGCTCTACTTTTAAATATTTTGTTGTTCTTATTCATCCAAATATACCACATAAGAAATAAGGATAGAAGACTATAAAAAATTGGTGAGAGGTTCAACTTTTTAAAAATGCAGTAGCAATTATTCTATTGCATAAAGAAAATTTCTAGTTTTAATCTATTTTTGAAGCTAACTCCAAAACTAAGATCAAGAGAAATCCAAACCAAGAATGTTTCTTCATATTCAAAAAAGAAAATAGAGTTGAGTTTCCTTATTTTTGAAGCATTTGAAACAAATGTGAGGACTTAAGATGCCTCTTTTGAGGACATTATCACCAATGATAATTTATTTCTATTTAATAAACTAATGGAATATTTTTATTTTGGTAGAGATATTATGGGTCTATGTGTTGTTTTAATTTATATCGATAAGTTCACCATCTTAAATAATGTAAGCAATAATCATGTAGCTACCAATGGAATTATTTTTGTTTCAAACAAGTTGTCCTTTCTATTAGGGTCTATGGGTAACAAACTAATTAAATTTCATTTGAGTAAAAACCCACTCCCTTTGTTGCTCCTCATCCAACTTGTGAAGTTGATTTTTTTTTAGGTTAACTACATTTCTAAGTAATAAGGTGAGAAATCTTTTTAATTCCAAATTAATTCATCAATTCAAGAATATCCCTAGGCATGGAATAATATAGAGGCTTGTTGCCAATAATAGGCTCTTCCCAACACAATACCTTTTCAATTAAAAATAAATAAAAAATGATACTTTTTCAATTAATAGAAAACCGAGAAATATTAATTTGTATAACTTCAACTAACTTTACAATTAGTGACCAAATTTTGAAGATATTTGGTTTTTGGTAAATATTATTGAGCAACACAAAGTTTTGCATACTATCTCCATATTTGCAACTTAGGGTTTTCTGGCAAATAATACTAGGAGGTTTTATCAAAATTTAAACAAGATTAGCACCATTAGCCTTGCTCATGATAGAAATAGAGAAAAGACCCAAACCTTCCTGAATTTTTTCTTTCAACACTTGTTTCTAGCTGACAAGATGATTTTTTTCCCATGAGATTGTTTACCTCCTTCTCATAAAAATTTCCTCTTTTTTATCAAGTTCTTGTCGAATAAAAACAAGAGCATAATAAAGCATAAGCTAGTAAATATTAAGACTAGAAATAACAATCTTAATTAAAACCACTCTACCAACAAGACTAAGCCACCCATTGCTATAGCTTAAGATTCATTTATCAATTTTATGGAAAATATTTGACCAACAGTCACCATTCTTTAATTTGAAGCACATAGGGACACCAAGATATTTATAAGGTCCAAACATTTCATAGGCAAACTAAAGAATTTGAAAAAAAATGTATGTTTTCGATAGGCAATGTGTTGATAGTATTAAATCTACATATGTTGACATTGATAGCAACTTTAAAGACATTAAAGAAGGTGTTAAAACAACTCTTAATTCTTTTAACATTTTGTTTAGAGGCTTCACCCATCAACATTGTGTCATTAAAAAATCAAATGTGAGTAATTTCCATGATCCTAATAGTTAGTTTGATTCCATATATTTTTTAGCCTCCATTTAGTAAAAAGAGATTTGCCCAAACCTTAGCTAAAATAATGTAAAGATAAGGAGATAATGGATATCCTTGATGTAAACCTCTAAAGACCTTAAAGAATTTAGTATGAGATCTATTCACATGTTAAATCATTCTTTCCAATCACAAACTTCTTAAATCCACCACCTTCACTTAAAAATGTTTTCTTACAATAGATAGAATAAAAAAAATTAAAATAAAAAAACATTAATAATAGCACAAAGCTTTCTCATCTAAAATCTGCCATCTGTCACTTAGAAACTTTATTCTACTATAGTTGAAAAAGAAAACAAAAAGAACCTTTGTTTTTTATATTGACCCAAAACTTTTTCAAACTTTAAATTTTACCATTATTTATAAAAGAATATTTAATTTTTATATTTTCCAAATTATTTAACAATCACGTAACATGTCAAAAACCCATCAATATACCCATTGCACATTGAATGCCATTGTTAGCATAAATATACAATGCTTTGTGTGTACAGAAAGCTGCTACTGGGAGACCTTTTTGAGTCCTGTCCTGTGTTGACATGTTAACAATGTTAAACCTATTAGGAGGCCATCTGTTGTTGCTTTGTCCCCTGAAGATTTTACAGACACAGAATGGCTCTATTAGGTCTCTATGTCCTTTGAGTATGCAACTGGCAATGTCTTTGAATTCTTAAGACTCTCAAAATATCCTTTAGGAGTCAAATGGGTACTTAATATCCAGTCATTCAAGATGACCCATTTCTCATAAGTACTGTTCCAATCCATTCAAGTAATGCTTGGTGACCTTGAATGGTTATTTTTAAATGGCATTCATTCTACTAGGTAATATACTCCATGTGAAACAATAAAATTGAGCCTAGTGAAATGAACTAGGAGTGGCATTCATTCTATTAGGTAATACACTAAGGTTTTTAACTCTGTTTTTCTTGCTATGTTGCTTTTCACAGCATGCAAGGAATTTAGCATTTCTTTCATTCTGGTTACAGTAGATAAATCTATACTAAAATATACTATATTAGCTCCTTGACCTGATCCAGAACTTCCATTTATAACATACTTGGTAAGCACTAAAATCTGTCTAAGTGAAGATTTAGCACATTAACAGAAGCTTCAAGCAGCTGTTTAAATCTTACAGTGGACTTATTCAATATTTTTTGTTTGTTTCTCATGAAAGAGGATTTCTATTGCTTGGCATTTCAGGGTTGTCAAAATGTGTAAAATTCTGGCTATGAACCAAATTGTTTGTTATTGCTATGCAAGTTGCTGGTTTAGGGCGATAGGTTTGATAATGAGGAGATAAAAACAAGGAAAATTGTTCAGGCAAATGAGAACCTGGGGCAGGATGAGCTTTGTGTGGACAGAAGCCTGCTACTGAGAGACCTTTTTGAATCCCTGTCCTGTGAAGGTGGCAACAATGTTCAACCTATTAGGAGGCCATATGTTGTTGCTTTGTCCCCTGAAGATTTTACAGACAGAGTAGCTCTATTAGGTCTCTGTGTCCTTTGAGTTTGCAACAGGCAATGGATTTTAAGACTGTCAAATATCCTTGAGTCAAGTGGGTACTTATTATCTAGTCATTCAAGATGACCCATTTCTCATAAGTACTGTTCCAATCCATTCAAGTAATGCTTGGTGACCTTGATTGGTTATTTAACCTGGCATTCATTCTATTAGGTAATACACTCAAGGTGAAACAATAAAATTGAACCCAGTGAAATGAACCAGGTGTAGGATTCATTCTATTAGGTAATACACTCAAGGTTTTCTCCTCTTTTTTTCTTGCTAAGTTGTTTTTCACAGTATGCAAGGCTTTTAGCATTTCTTTCATTCTGGTTACAGTAGATAAATCTATACTAACATATACTTCATTGGCCCCTTGACCTTATCCAGAACTTACATGTTTAACATACTTGGTAAGCGCTAAACTCTGTTTAAGTAAAGATTTAGCACATTCACAGAAGCTGCAAGAAGATTTCAGTTTCTAATGTACATTACCTATTGCAGACTGTACTATGTATTCTGGATGCACATGGAGTGATTGAAGTAGGTGTAACAAAGCAGGTAAGCTGTTAATAGTAATGCCCTTGAGATTTTAGTAAATTAGAGGCTTTTATCCTACAGTTGGTAAGGTATAGTATGATGTATTTGATCATTTTTTTCCAGTAGTAGAGGATCTGGGTATTATAGAGCAAGTTAAGAGCACTTGGGTGGATGCTTAGGATCCAGATCTAGATAGAGATATCATCCCAGCACTCAACTTCAAGTATGGAAGTAACTACAAAATTGGTTACTGTTATTTTTGAATTTTTACCTACTACAAATGTAATGTTGAAAAAAGGTGAAACTTCAGCCCATTAGAAAATTCTAACCCCTGAATTGTTTCAGAAAATCAAAACATTTATCTTCCCATCGATAGACCAAATTACTTTACACCAAAGTCACAAGAAATTTTGGTTTAGGCACATGCTCTAGTGTTGATATTAAATGCAATATAGTTGTATTTGTGTTCTTCCATAACCTATTTCTACATGGTGTCTCTATTTGTATCAATAGATCTCGTGGTGATTATGATTTATTTTGATCAATCTGCAATATGTTACACCCTTAACCCAATAATTATATGAAGGATATGTGTAGCCAATTTATGACTTATGTAATTATTTAGTTAGTCTTATTTGTCTAATAAAGTAAGTCTAGGTGATATGATTAGGTATTCAAGTTGGTCTAGCCTCTAGACGATATCCAAGGGATAAGTAGGGTATATATAGGAAGTATCGAGTGTTATTTGATCATCATATAACAAATTCCATTGTTATTGAGATATTTGGAGGTTTGCCCACTCGAAGTGACTTATTATTCTCAAATATTATTACACATTTACAACATATTTCTTATTAAATTATTCTTTTGTGCAAAATATTTCATTACAAGTGGTATCAAAGGATGACCTTGGCACTTAGAGGGAAAAATCAAAATATTTTGTTTTTGCTCGAGAGGTCAAATTAGGAAGTGCACATCTCTCTCAAATTAAAAGATTTACTTTTGATTTTAAAAGAGTTTTTGAAGTCCATATTGAAGCTTCTACAATCCAAATTTGAGATCATTTGGAGGAGCTATTGCAAAATCATGATCTCAACCAAATTCACTCTCAGGGCTACAAATCAATAGTTTCTTTGGAGATCTTTACATAAAATTGAGATATCAGCCCAAGTAAGTTATAACAAAAATTTATATCATTTTGATTTGTTTTGAGTAACTTATTGTGAAAACTATTTTGGTGGCATCATGGTGGGGCCTTCAACAAGAGGAAAGGGGAGGAATCTCATCACCCCAAGCAATTTTCCTGAAAAGGATGATCCAACTATGGAATAGACAAATTTTATGGATGTTCAAGTTTATATAGATGTAGCAACCACCAAGGCTAAGGAGGATAGATATCTTGGTGCTAGTGGCTTAAAAAGAAGATATCAATGAAATGCACACAATTATCTTATCTCATAACCTTTATGAATACTTGATGGGTGGGCTCACATTGCAAGTTCAAGAAAATGTGTCTTCTAAGGGACATGATGATTTTGGTTTTGAATCAAAACTAAATTTGGATCATCACTCGAAAGTTTATATGCAGGCACATTACACCAAAGATAGATATGTGAAAGCTTGATGGCAAGGATCCAACAAATTGGTTCTATAAATTGAGTAGTTCTTTGATCTTCATCATGTTCCATATCAACAAAAGGTCGAAATGACATCATTATTCTTGGAATTAGACCAATTCAGTTGGTATCACTGGCTAGGTGAAGAGAAAAAATGAGATGTGTTGTCACGTGGTCTATTTTTCAAGAAGAGCTCACTACACATTATGATGACAATCTTATGGATAGCTACTTTAGCCAACTTACTAAATAAAAAAAATGGTTATGTTTAAGGATTATGCTTATCAATTCCAACCTTTGTCTTTAAGAGTGGAGAATGTTGTTAATTTTTTTGAAGGAATTATTCCTAGGAAGTTTAAAAGACTGCATCAAATATGAGGTATGCATGTTCCATCCAAATTATATCCCAATAATGATTGTGGAAAGGTAGGTAGAGAAAAAATTTGTGGCCAATAGAAGACAAGGTTTTATAAACATAAGAGAGAAGTATTCCTACACAACCACTCTATGAGCCTATAAGATTGACTGCACAATAAATTAAAGAGAAGAGAAATAAAGGGCTATGTTTTAATAATGAAAGTAAATATAGTTAATACCAAAAAATATTGTTCTACATTAAAGGGCTAAGTGAGGACAAAGTGAAGGAAGCAATATTAGAGGGTGACAATTAGATAGATGAAAAATTGAGAGATATCAAATAAACCATTTCTTGTCATGCACTTTATGGAATTAGTGATTTGTAAACTCTAAAGGTAGTGGATTTCTAAAAAAGAGTAACAATGTTGATAGACTCAAGAAGCCCTCACAAATTTTGTTGGCTTTTTGATTGCTTGTCCTTGATGTCAAAACAGGCTTTGGTTGGAATGTGATTTCTTCATATCAGTTGATGTACATGGTCACAGGTCCTCATATACTTACATTGAATAATTGATGGAATTCATGATATGTTGGTCATGATTCAGAGGCTACAAAATGTTGGTGCTACTTCACTTTCAGATATTCATTTGCAATGTTTATGATGATTCAAGTTTTTCATATTGATATTACTCATGTGGCTTTTGGTTCAGATTTATGAATGCAATATATCTTCAGATGGTTATGGTTACTGACAATAGAGTCATTCAAGATGATCATGCAACAGGTTTAGGATATTCAGTTTTGACAGGTATATTATTTCAGTTGATATTATCAAAATGATCTTGGTTTGATTCAATATCAGTGCTTTCGTTTTCAGTGATTCCCACTTATGCAGTCACATGATGTTTACAGTTGGTTCATAGTGTTGGTGACATATTTACATGTCGATGACTCATGTTAGTTTGGTGGTTTGATCTTCATGGAATATGATGCTTTACACAGTTAATTTTATTTGCCACATACATATTCAATAGGGATAACATTCAATTCAAATTGACTAATGCTTGGCATTATTATTCTCTATGATTTCATTTCATTTGGCTTTGTTTATGTGTTGTCATTAAGATACTATCTTTGGCTGGACTAATATTTTGGGTACATGTGTAGTTCATGATCAGGTTTCAGTGATTACATGACATTGACAAAGACTCACGTTTGTTCATGCATATATCAAGTTGTTGGTTCAATGACATGTGTATATCTACAAAAATTTTGAGATTATTTCATTGGCAATACAGTTGTTCACTTTGGCATTCATAGGTGCTAATAAAAAGTTTATAAAATGGTGTCTACAGGTTATATTAACTCTTGGTTCTTTGGGTTTCAATCTTTCACCAAGGCAAAATTTTATCATTTGCATTATATTGGTTACTTGGCTTCACCTTGGTTTTACTTGGTGTTAAAATCTTTCACAAGGGGACATATTGTATTTGCCCTTGGTGTTTATCAGGCTCTTTATATTTGACATGGCTTTGTTATCAGGTTTTAATATTACTCTTTGGCATTGAGTATTTCACATTGAAATACAATGTGTTGTTTTTTATTGTCGGGCCGATCATATTTTATATAGTTCATTTATATACTCGGGCATTGGGAGACCTGGACAATCAATAACTTTGATTATCACATTGGCACTATTTTATGTTGGCCTAATCATAAAGTATTGTTTGCTTTTTCTTGGACAGTCGAAGGCAAATAATGACACTGGTTTTCATGACTCACGTGGACCATAATGAAATGTGGATGGGTTGACTTGGCAGCAACAACATTATGGGTATATCGGACTTCAAAAAATATTCATTATGTTTTTGTGCGGACTCCAAATGATTGTTTTATTTTGTCAAAAGGTCATTGTAAAGCTTATCTAGGAAGATTGAATAGGGCCGAGAGAAACCCTAGCCACCTAGAGCTGACATGGAAGAAAGAATGATGGGTAACATGATAGTTTGAAAGAGCTCGAAGTTGGGTAACTTATTTTTGATTCTTTGCATTAGTTAACAAATAATACCGAGTCTTTATTCTTTGGTTTGTTTCAAGAAATAAGAGGTTTTTATCGGGCTCAAATGTGAAAAATGATTAAGAGGTATAACAGTTTTGTTAAAGTGTTCTGGAATTTGTGTTTAAGAGCAAGGGATTAGTTATCAGTTTTCATAATCAGGGTTTGCAAGTTTTAATCTTTTCTAAGGGGTTGTTTTGAAACTCTAATGGCATTTCATGTATGGCTTCTAGGGTTGTTTGGAAACCCTAATGGCATTTGATGTATGGCTTCTAGGGTTGTTTGGAAGCCCTAATGGCATTCGTTGATTTGAGAATCAGTTATGAGAAAAATAGTTTGACATTGTTTTTGTGCATATATATATTCAAAGGTCTTCGAACCTGAATGTGAGTGAGGAAAATAGAGATGACTTTTAAGCCAATTTGATTATATGTATTTGAAATATTGAAAATCTTTGAGAGGTGGATCATTATACTACTATACCTGATATTTTAAGGATTCTAATTTTCTTTTGAATTCTTAAGGTATTGTGTATACTAGTTAGTTTTGGTAAAAGGTTTTATTGAAATAGAGAAACCCTCTGAATCATTAATATTATTCAAAATTGAAAAAAGGAGTTATTGCTCCTAAAATATAAAAGGAGTTGGTGCTCCTAAACTGTAAAAAATTTGGTGCACTTGTAATAATGGAGTTGGTGCTCTAATAATAAAAAGAATTATTCGAGTGGTTTTAATACCCCTAGAGGGTTTTTCCACTCAAGAAAATAATGGGTTATGTGGTGAAATCTGTGCATTTGTGTTTCAGCCCATGTGCTTAAGTGTTAATGTTTTCATTCTATCATTTGTCAGTACAATTCATGCAATGCTCTGATACTTGATTAAGAATTTCATTATGTTATAAGAGTGTTCAAAACATACATGAAGTATTGTGGAAATAAAGCATTAAAAGGAATTGTTCAATTAAGTTGACTTGAACAATCAATATCATGCTTTGACATTCTTATGTAAGTCTTTTATCAATCTATCATTCTGCTTAAAGTCTTTGATGTGGTAGAATTCACCTTGCAATTTAAGAGGGTTCATAAAGATGTCTCAAGGCCATTGTGTGATTTGCTCTTGAAGTTAAAATTTTGGAAAATTGTACATTACTCTGATTCACCCCCCCTCTCAGAGTAATTCATCTTCCAACAATTGGTATCAGAGCATAGGGTCCTGCATTAAGTTTCATACCTAGGATTGATTCTGGTATTTGGAAGTCTATCAAACATATCTTGAATTCAAGAAGGATCATGCCATTTAACTAGTACTAGGTGTTGGAGAATGTCAAGACAAAAGAGCTCAAATTGATAACCTTCCACAAGTGAATTGATAACCACAATAGGATATCTATCATACAATATGAAGAGTGTATAATACAATGAGAAACCTTGCATATATAGACAAGGATGAGGAGGTAGGAAGGTAGGACTAAACAACTAACTAACTCTCCAAATGTGCAACACTTGTGAGCTCACTTGACAAGTGTGTGAGAAAGTGTAGAGAGTGCATGAAATAGGTGTCTTAAGTGATGAGGACACCTGTCTCAACTATGGGTAAGTGCACCAATCTGTGACACAATTTTGGCTCTTAAGATGCCACTTTTTTTAAAAAAAAATCAACAAAATTTGATTTGCACAAAAAAATGAAGATAGTTACGCTCAAAATTTCAAGATGCGGAAAGAACAAAAGTTGAAGTGCTCCGAGTCTAGTTTCTAAGATACTATTTTTTTTTTAAATTAATAAAGATTAAGGGTCTCAAAGGGAGGGTGTGTGAACAGGTCCTGTTTTTATCAAAAAAAATAACATAGCACCTGAGGGCTCCCCCCTTTTTGATTAACTTTTTTTTAGAATTTCAAAAATCCCAACAATGAGAAATTAGCTAACACCATTCAGTTTATCCTCCTTCTTACAGATAATTTTTTTAATGAATATATAATATTTTATGAATTTTCAAAGTGGACACATCCTGAAAAACTGAAATTTGAGCGTGCTCCCCCCCAAATTTTTGTAAACTAATCGAAAAAATGATTTTGTTTCATCATGTGTAGAATGGAGTCTAGTTTCAAAAAATTTAATTTGTTTCACGTTACGATGAACATGTAAAAATCTATCCTAAACCTAACACATGTTGGTTTTTGACCAAAAACGAAGGCATTTACAATAGAAGCCATGGATCAAAACCTTAACTAAATCAAAATTAAAATATATATATATATTTGGATAGCTAAGAGAAAGGTTAATGTTATCATGATTTTTTTATAAACTTGCATTGAAAGACGTGCAAATGAGACGGGTAGCACGGAGAAAAATATGAGAAAATTTGGCAAATCCTATTAAATAACATGTCCAAAGTAGGCCATTTGGCTTGCTTTACACATAACTAGAATTTCACTTCTTTGGTGAACAACTTTTATAATGCTTAGAGTGCGCAGTTTATGATCGTAGATGGATAGTTGAGGTTTTACCTTTCATACCTTCTCTAACTCGTTGTCGTAACCGAATAACTCTTTATCCCTCTGAAGTCTCTATCTCTTAAGTCTCACTCCCTCCCACGTGACCTAGACTACTCTCTCAGTCCAATCCCCTCTGTCAAATCTCTTTCCCTCCCACATAGGTACCTAAATAAATCTATCTCACTCCAACCCCCTTTCTCACTCTCCCTCTTTGGTCTTTTTATCTCTCACTCCATCTCCCTCTCTTAGGTTGTTATCTTTCTCTCTTTGTCTCTCTCTCTCAAGTCTCTCCCTCCTACTACCTCTCCCTCTCTTAGGTTTTTCACTCACTCACTCCCTCTATCTCTCTCCCATTCCCTCTCTCTCACTCTCTCTTGGGTATCTCCATCCCCCTCTCTCTCTCCCACTCCCTCTCTCTCACTCTCTCCCACTCTGTCTCTCTCCCTCTCTCTTAGGTCTCTCCCTCCCACCCCCTCTCCCTCTCTCTCTCTCAAGTATCTCTGTCCTACCCCCTCTCCCTCTCTCTCTTTGTCAAGTCTCCCCCTCCTACCCCCTCTCCCTCTCATAGTCACTCGCTCTATCTCTCTTCCACTCCCTCCTTGTCTCACTCCCTCTATTTGTCTCTGTCTACCTCTCCATCTCTCTCAAGTATCTCCCTCCCACCACCTCTCCCTCTCTCAATCAAGTCCCTCTCTCTCGCATGCCCTCTATCTCTCTCCCTCTCTCTATCACTCATGTCTCTCCCTCCCAGCCACTCTCCCTCCCTCTTTGTATCTCAATTCTCTCTCTCTTTCAAGCCTCTCTTTATCTCTATCACTCACTCCCTCTATCTCTCTCCCACATCCTCTCTCTCACTCACTCCCTCTATCTCTCTCCCTCTCTCTCAAATATCCCTCTCTCTCTCTCTCTCTCTCTCTCTCTCTCTCTCTCTCTCTCTCTCTCTCTCTCTCTCTCTCTCTCTCTCAT